>QFFA01002077.1:0-27700 GCA_003316565.1 Russula foetens | reverse complement strand
TCGGAACTAGGGAAAATGGACCCCTTACCCGTCGACAACGCTTCCCTCGCGCGAGAAGGATCGTCAAATAGTTGGACATAAATCTGCGTGGTGGCGCAACGTCATTTAGTTCTGTTACCAATCGTGCCCGGTGCTGTCGAGGAATCCTACCTGTGACGCTGATATGGCGCAATGAATATATGCAGGATGAGACCATAACCGATCCTCCCAAGAAAGAAGGCTGTGTAATTAAGTCAGCGACAATTTGGGCCAACATTGACGTGCATACTTCAAGTATATGTTTATGGTAAACTTTCGTAAGGAATACCCGTGAAAATCGAATTGATCATCTTCAAATTCCTCAAATATCTGCGCACGCAGGGATTGAGGGGAGAGGTTAATCTCCTGTATATCAAAGACAACTGACCTTCCGCACGGCGTGATACTTCTTAAGGGCATGATGTAGTTTACCTTGACGCCGATTTGCATTTCCTTCTTCAATGAGATATAGCAGAGATTGCATCTCTTCTAGGTCAGCACCAGGGCTCACAGCGTCCTTCTGATATTGGAACACACAGCATGAGTAATAAACATAGGGAAGGCGCTTGAGATACCTTCGTAAAGAAGCCAAAGGTGTCATTAGCTTCTTCAATAAGACCAGCTCTGAGTTTGTATTTAGCTGATTTAGTATTCAAAAAGCGATCTTGGCCATCCAAGAGCCGGGCTTCATTGACTGCAATTGAGGCCCCATGGAAATCTCCAAGACGTTTCAAGATGCGACCTCTCAGGGTGTAGAGCTCGGGAAGTGTGGGTGTATGGGTAATGGCTAGGGATAGGAGAGACAGTGCATGCGGATGCTGACCAACATGGGAAAAGTGCTGGGCAAGGAAGTACAATGTCCACAGGTAGGTCGTTGGCACATCACCGTCTGGCTCCGTCCCGGTATCGTTCGAGGGCTCATCCGGGAGGTATCCTGCTTCTAAAGTTTGCCGGTAGCCATCTACCAGCTCCTCGACGATAGCACGTTTTTGGGTATCTTGATACAACGGTTTCAAATCAACGAAAAGAGACGGTATGCCTTTTTTTAACCCGCGGAGTAGATAAGCGTTCACTAGGGGTCTAAAACCATCCACTGAAATGCCGAATGGCAATGAGCAAGATTCACAGAGTGAGGCCATGACTAACCTGAGGTCACCATCAACTCTAGTCGCTTAGGGGTAATGGTACGAGGATTCTGGATTGCAAGGTCTTGCAACAAGCTCAACGTAGTGGAACGGTCTGCATCTGTGACAGCTCCTGCGGGTGATCAACTGATGAAGGGAACATAACGAAGGACCTAACAAAACTTACTGAGTTCGATGTTTTTACTAATAAAGAACCCATAATAATAACCAATGTTGTCTGGATTACATTGGATAAGGGCGCGCCAGGCCTGCTCAGGTTCTTCACCTGTTCCTTGCTTTGATAATAATCGCGCTATCATCGGATGATAGTCAATCGAAGTGTGGCAACGGTGACTCAAAGTCGCACCTCTGGTCTCCATGATGGCAACGCGGTCTACAATGGCTCTGGATTTTGCATTTATATCAAGGAGTGTAAGCGCCTCGGCCCATTTGCCCATATCTTCCAATATTTTGACATGGTAGAGAAGTAAGTCCGACTGTTCTAGATCATAGTCTGGCACGTTCTAGGATGTGGTAAATGAGGAATAAGTAAGCGAGTGCACAGAACGGGGCAACTATCGTACGTACCTTCAAGGAGCGCCCGTATTGCTCCAACACCCTCCTGGCTTCGGGAAGATTTCCGTTGAGGTGGTATGCCAGGGCCAATCCAATCCAATTTTGCCTCAGGTTTGGTCGAAGCTTCAAGAGAAGGAAGCGAGTGTCTACAAGGCCGTCATAGAGGCGAAGTTGCGTCTGAAGATGCGCTGCGTCCCGTAGAATGTTCATATTTTCCTGATTCAAGCATAGAGTGGGGGATCGAATCAGATCTGTGGTCTCAACCTGCAGTACGGACATAGGCGGGAAGGAGGAAAGAAAAGGGTGAGGTTTCCGACACGGACCGGTAGATCACTATCGGGTTCGCTCGTGCCAGCTACTGACCGCGCCAGCACCCTGGGAACGTAGGAGCACGCGCGAAACCTCATTCGCAGGGCTCCATTTCAACTCACCTTGTCAAATCGAAGGGCCTGAGTGTATGATTTCAACGCCTCTTCGTAGTTCTTTTCACCCTTTTGAATGAGACCAAAGACATGCCAGACAATGTGGGAGGTCAGGTCCAAACGAACACCTTTCTTGACAAGTTCTAGCCCCTCCTCCCTCTTTCCCATATGGGTTAAAATAAGACCCTTCATACACAAAGTTTCTGGTAAGATTACCGCGAATCAGACCAACTTGTCCATACGAAGACGATACGGACCTCCGTGTTCGGGAAACTTCTTGAGGATCTGGTCGGCTGTTTTTTGACCTTTTTTGAGTTGACGAGACTCATATAGATTCAACAGTTCCCTGAACAACGATGATTCCTTCGAAGGAAGGGCCCTCTTGGCAGGTGTTGGGGTCATGGCTGGGAACGAGAGTGAGATTGTAGGGTGTGTGGAATGGGAATAGGCGCTGTGCGTGTCGATATATTTGTATCTTATTATGTAATCTGCCAACAAGTGCACACAACGCGAGCCGCGTCGGTCAGCGCGCTGTCCTTTCTGGCCGAACTGAACCTTCTCTGCAGTGTCATGGTGGCTCAAACTCGTGGAGGTGGCCAAGCCTCGCCGCAAAAGCTCAAGTTTCACGATAAGCTCGTTGGAAAGGGCCTCTCTACAGATGCTCTGCTCAAGAAGCTGAAGAGTCTCCACACCCAGCTCGCGGAACTGGACCAGGACCGTGTCGATACAGGTACCCTCGCGACGGTTCGCAAGGAGTTGATCCATAACACCATTCTCCTTCACAAGGATCGAGGGGTCAAAGCATTTGCAGCTTGCTGTTTGGCCGATATCCTCAGATTGTTCGCTCCTGACGCTCCTTACACGCACAATGAGCTCCGCGACATCTTTCAGTTTTTCTTCCGCCAGCTCGCCACGGGCCTCAGGGGTTCGGACTCTCCATACTACAACGAGTATTTCCATCTTCTTGAATCTTTGTCCACTGTGAAGAGCGTTGTTCTCGTTTGTGATATTCCGAACGCTGAGGAACTCATGGTCGACATCTTTCGCGACTTTTTCACTCTTGTCCGCCATGACCTCTCCAAGAAGATCGAACTCCATATGGCGGACGTCTTGGTAGCACTGATAGACGAAGCCACCTCTCTTCCATCTGAGTTAATGGACATAATCATGGCTCAGTTCCTTGACAAAAATGTGGTGCGTAAGAGAATCTTTTCTCTTGCCTTGCCTGCTCTTTTCTGCACCGAGTGGCATAATGCCGCATGGTCCAGCAAACGGGGATGCATGGCAATTACACACATAGCCATTGGATGCTGACCACGTTTATCCAGGGACTAGATAACCCTGCCTTTCGCCTAGCCGTTCAAGTCTGTAACAACACGTCAGATAGATTGCAGCGGCATGTTTGCCAGTACTTCACGGAGATCATCGTACAGCATGCGCCGGATGAAGAACTCGACGATATCAGAAAAGCGCACGAACTTGTGAAACAACTCAATAAGTTCTGTTCTCCTCTTCTTCACTTGGTTGTCCCTCAGTTGGAAGAGGAGTTGCGGGTCGAGGATCTGACATTGCGTACGATGGCAACGCAAGTTCTCGGAGAGATGTTCGCAGATAAAGGAGGCGCGGACCTACTCCGGAAGTATCCGACGACATGGAGTCTCTGGAATCTGAGACGAAACGATAAGTCTCCCAACGTTCGCCTGGCCTTTGTGGACGCCGCCTATGGGTTACTCGTTGGCCTCCCCGAGCAAAGGGAGTTTGTGGAAGGTCCGTTATTCCGAATTTGGCCCGACGACACAATTTCATCTTGTCGAATGCAGAGATTCTTGGTTCCAAGTTGCTCGATCCCGATGAGAAAGTCAGGGCTGCTGTTTGCAAGCTGTACTCGCAATTGGATTACGAGACTGCGTTACACCATGTCTCGGAGGCGCAACTACGACGCGTTGCCGAGCGCGGCCTTGACAAAAAAGTAACTTTATTCCGCCTTCATTTCTCCATTTCCATTCACGAATTCTCAGCATGCCGTGCGGATTGAAGCCCTCAACAGCATTGGGAGGCTCTACAGTCTTGCGTATCCCGAAATGTGAGCTTTTTTTCCCCTTTGACAATCGTAATCTTATTATCGCAAGTGAGAATGGTGACCAAGGTGCAATCAAACAGTTTTCCTGGATTGCCCAATCTCTCCTCCAGATGACCCAGTCACAGGAGGTCAAGTAAGCTCTCCAATTTGCTCAATCATAATACCATCCTCATTATATATCCCTAGGGCCGCTGCCGAAAATACCTTGGCTGAATATGTCTTCCCTCTCATCTCCTCGTCTTCCAAGGAGAGCGAAGTAGATGAATCCATTTGGACGGACAGGCTTCTCACGACGATGAAATTTCTCAATGAAAAAACTACTGGCTCTTTAATTAGCTTCTCTGGGCTCAAGACTGTGTAAGTACCCCTTTGTACATGTCTATTCATTTGCTGAAGTTGACCTAGTCGACCCTCAATATATGAACGTTTTGTTCAGTGTTGCAAAGAGAACAATGTGAGTTTTGCCCAGAGGTACGAGCCCACGGCACAAGGTTGAAGCTTTAAGCAGGGTGGTATCATCGACGAAAATGAGGAGGAGACGATCCGCAAGTTAAATATTTGTGTCCAGAGGCTCTCGGGTGCGTGTCATCAGCATAGCGGGGTCCTCGCTAACTTTCTGTCAGCCACATTCCCTGACTCCCAAAGAGCTGGTGATGATTTTTTCGCATTCGCCAAGTTAAATGAAGGCCGTCTTTACAAGCTTTTGGATACTTGCATGGACACCCAGACCAGTCTAAAGTCCTTGGTCAAATCATCCGTATGACTTGAACTACTCGTCGCTTCACTATTTAACCAGCGTTCTCCCTTTCAGCGAGAGTTTCTTCGACGTGTGGAGCAATCGTCGGCCGGGATACTCCCCACCATGACAGTATTTTTGCGACGGGCAAGCCTGTGTTTGGTTAATCAGTCATCTGTTCCATCCCTATTACGTTACTTGCAGAAAGGTGACCCAACGGGTGATGGATATGGCACGAGTCATACTCAGCATTTAGCAAACAATGCACAGACGGTATTGACCTTCATCTCCAAACACTGCCCGATCCTCTACAAGGCCCATGTCGGTGCATTGACAAAAGCGATTGCCGATGAGAGGAATGCGCGACTCATAGGGGTTTGTCTTCAAGCTTTGGCCGCTCTTGCAAAATGCGATGGCGATCTTCTGCCTGAGGAGAAGTATGATCTTGTCACATTCTCCCATCGAACGACAATTGACAACCTGTGACCAGACGGACGACTGAGCGAGTCATGCGATTCGCTGTCGATTCCAACCATCGGCATGCCAAGTATTCTTCCAGGCTCCTCGCTGAGTCGAAGAACAAAGAGGATATTTGTGTGGATATTATCAATGTATGCCCTCCACTTCATCGGTATTCAACTTACTGAGAGGCTCATTGTGTAGACCATCTCGGAGGATCTTAAGAACGTAGATGACCAGAAGCTTCTTGCTTATGTCACAGTCCTGGCAGAACTTGCGCAGAAGGCTCCAGATGCTTTTGAGAGCAAGAGCGAAGAAATCATGAATTTTGTCGTGAAGCAGATTCTCATGAGTCCCAGTCCCCGTGACCCGGTCCGTGTTTCTCCGGCCTTCTTGTTTTGACGTGATGGCTAAAGGATGTCCTTGCTACAGGATGAAATGGATGTTGATGCTGAATGGATAGAAAAATCTGATGTACCACCTTCGTTAAGCAAGAAGATCATGGCCCTCAAAGTCTGCAGAAATCGTTGTCTGGCTCATGCCGCGTCTGACACTGCATTGGATATGGCAACGCCCGTTCTCAGAATGTTCTTTGCATTGTTAGAGCACGGCGGATCTCTTCATACCGAGAATGATGACAAGTTGGTTCAGCACACAAGTTCTTAAGACCAAGCTAATGACATCACTACAGCCCAACGGTCAAAGCTCGTATGCGATTGCAAGCCGCTGTGTCTTTGCTACACCTTTCGACGGTGCCAACGTTTGCGAATGTTATCTCCAACAATCTCGTGTCGCTTGCAATTACGATACAGGTCAGGACTTGTATTGTGCGGCTGTGCTCACACTCATCCAACCTGCAGGACCCTTGCTACCAAGTTCGCGACGAATTTTTGCGCAAATTTATCTCTCTCGCCACCCATCAACAACTACCTCCTCACTTCAACGTGATACCCTTCCTGACAGTCCATGATCCGGAAGCAGATATCAAGGACATGGTGCGCAAGCGTTCTTCATCCCTGAAACATATATTCATATTCTTCAGGCAAGAGCATTTCTGTCTCTGGCATATCGTGCATCGTCATCGAGTTCGTGTCCCAACACCTTATTTTGGCTGAAATATAATTAATCTTCGCTTTCCCAGGTGGCAAGCTGAACTATTTCGAAATGATTCTTGTCCAATTCCTCCATTTGCTTGCTCATCACCCCGATTTCGCCCTTACGCAGGAAAGTGTACCTGACATGGCCAAGTACGCTCGTCCCCATGCCCTTCCTCATGCCCACATAAGTGACATTGTGGCACCAGATATATCGACTTCTACCTTGGATCTGTGGCCTCCGCAGAAAATGTCTCGTTACTGTACCATCTTGCTGGAAAAGCAAAGACTGTCCGTGATTCAGAATCACACCTTTACAGCGAGGTTCGCGAATCCCACGTTGTCTCCCATACCCGGCAGGAAATGACAAAGCTTTTTAGAATCTCTACGCCCTCAGCGAACTTGCCCAACACATCATCAAAGACTTAGCTAGGCGACACTCATGGACCCTGCAAAGCGTTCCTATGAAAGTCAAGCTACCCCCTGGCATTTTACGTCCTTTGCCGAACGCAGAAGCAGCTAATAAGGTGCCTACCTTTACTGCTTTATTACCCTAACGACCTGAACTTTTGCTAAATGCTCGATACAGATTTTGAAACAAGTGTTTCTTCCTTCGGAGGCACTGGACTGGCTCAACCAGGCCAGGTTAGCAAGGCCCAGTACAACCGAAGTCAAGGCCCCTGATCGTCCAAAAGCTATGCGCAGGTCTACGGAGAAGCGAAAAAAAGAAACTAGTCGTACTCGGACAAACAGTCACGCGAAGTAAGTCGTTTTGTGCTATATATATATATATTCATCCCCAACAACTTGCATGTTAGGCGACTCCGGGGCAATAGTCGTAACAGGCGCGGAGATGATAGCAGCGACGAGTCGGAGGAAGAGCACTCTGACTCTGACTCTGAGGAAGACACCGAGAATGACACAGGTGATTCTGTTGGAGAGAGGCCATCGCTGACGTCCGAGGATCCCTCAGCGAGTCGGCGACCCGGACGTGATGCACGGACCCGGGCCAAGGTGATATTTTCCTCTGAATGCTATCGTTTATGCTGACTAGCAGACCAGGCAAAAATAAAACGACACGTACATAAAAAGACGGGGAAAAGGGGATAGTACATATCAGCGGATTATGTTTCCGGATGCTTGAGATTTGCTATCGTGTACACCCGCTATTTTCCCCTCGGCTATATACCATGTATTCTCAGTGTCAGTGTACTGTACTACAGGTCGTGTCATTATGTTATACAGCTTGAGTTATCGCGTTTTCTACAAAGGTCCGGATCTGTTTTATTGTAGGATTAGTGACCATGTCTCTTAGTCGACCCTTTGATCAACCTCTCCAATCCCATTTCCGCTGGGATACATGGATGTGCGGGTGTCCTGCAACCGACATGTCAGGTACGTGACCTAGCAATATTATGGACGACAGGATGGCCGAGACGTACCTGATTCCCAACAGGCCCAAAATGAATCAAATATTGCCGCGGCGGCCGCAGCCACTGGGCAGTGAGTCATGGTTGCTCGCCGACTCGTTGTCGTCCCTCTCAACATACACAGTGAGCGCACCATGTATGTGCTGCAGCTGTCGGTGACTTGCAACAGCAAAGTGAGGGCCATCTTTCCTTTCAGTCGTGATATAAGAAGTTAAATTATTGGATTGGAAAGGGAAACGTCAGACGTCATGTGAGAAATGAGCGCTAATGGGCCGGCGCCGCAAACAAAATTCTACGCCATGAAGGGTTCGTCGTAAATCGTGTGGCATGGCCGAACTTGCATCTATTCAACATATTGCAAAAATAATGAGAGGGTGGCGTGGAAGTGTTCACGAATGGCAAGTCTGGGATGCAGCTTGTCGATGGCCTGATTTTTTCCGCCGGACTCGGTGCGCACACATTGAGAGGTGTGGAATTCAAGGATACTACAAGGAGATGTATCCCGTTTGTGGACAGTGGACAAACAGTATTGCTACTAGTACGTGCTCCGTGGGTCGAGGGGTGGTCGACGGTGGTCTTTCGTCGTCGAATCGGGGTCTAAACGTCTAAGACTCACATCATCCCGAGGCAGGGAGGTACGGTAAGCGACCACGCTGTCCCATTCTGGACGACCATAATAACGTGTCATAGGTTGTAGTCGGTGGTAACACAAGAGGTGTTGATGACTGGTATGCTTCAATCCTTCCGGCCAGCGCGGTAAGTTCTTATCGTGATATATCCCATTCCCCGCCCTGACACAATTGTCGACGTCCTCGGACGTGGCCTTGCTCTCTGCCCTGACCTAGCGCCTCCATTTTACGCCTCCAGTCCGAGTGGGTTCGCGTCCCTGGCTTCGAGCAGCGGATGGTACCCGTAATTCATAACGATGGGTGTGGTCGTTATTTGGGAGTCATGAGGCCCCTTTGCTGATACGTGCTTTGACAGTCAGCACGCACATACGGATTCAGCATCAGTCGCAGTCGACTTGCTTGAGCACGCGCTCTCTAGGGGGTCGTATGTGGAGGAAGAGTTCATATCAGGATCTACTGTATGAGTACAACTAAGATGAAGGGACGCCAAACCACCATCTAAGCATATTGTATTTACCAGAGGGATCGGTGTCAAAGTCAGCACGCCCAATGAAAGATCGATTGGCAAGAAGGAGTGGCATCCAATGAATGTCATCGGGCCACATAGAATCGTATGGTATAGGAGCGAGACTGAGGTCTGGAGTTTCTGAAGTCTCTAAGGTCTGGTTGTCGGTAGCCGAGAACCATTCAGGTCGCATTTCTTCTGTCCTGGGCGACCCGCGTTAGACAGGTTATAGTGGTAGGACGGCAGGAGGGAAGGAGAAAAGACAAACTCGATCAAAGTCCCAGTGTAGACGTCTGCACGATAAATCTCAATCTGAAATGCCCATTCCGGCCCACCCTTGCTGACAAAAAGAAGGCTTCCGCAGTGGTTGAGTGGTGCCTCGACACCACATTCCTCCTTCGTTTTGTGAGAAGGATGCTGCGAGGAATAACGTTGAGTACCACAGGACGGACCTTGAGTTCACGAACAGCTGCTTGCGCAGGTAATTCCCCGTGCTCTACTTTACCACCGAAGCCATTATAACTGGGTATACCTCAATGAACCGTCGACACATGATACTGGGATTAATTTGACCCACAAATTCGCACCGAATCCACGTTTCTTGTATCCAAGGAGAATCTACGAGTCGTGCATGGTGAGAAAGCGGGTGGCATTGCGACTGTTTAGGAAACCTTTCGAGGAGGACCTGGCAAGACGATGAAGGCATTTGTGTACATTTTTTTGGAGGTAAAGGTCAACCAGCTGTGGTCTCCACCGCTGGAGGTCTCTACGTATTGGGCCACATCGGACTCGTCTACTAGTAGCAAACCTGGGGCTGGGGAAGGAGACATGGAAAGGTATCGTCGATGACATAAGCCGGCGCTGTCCGATGTCCTCCTTCAGCTTCGGCTTCAACGCTCCTTCTTCAACACAAGTACTCTCAGCTTGTCCATTCTCGCACAACTCGATCCTCTAAATCTTCTAGTAGTCACTGCCACTCTTCCTTTCTAACTCCTGTCAAGCAGGGGATACCGTTCCAGTCGTTTCTCCATGCTGCAGAGTTCAGGCAAACGCGTAGCATCGGACCCTCCACCTGGTGCCGGCGCACGGCCAACGAAGAGGCAGGAGAGGAGCTCTTCTCCCGAAGAGGGTGAACTAGATGATGCTGACCCTCCGCAATCCCTGCGCGTTCCCTCTCCTCGCCTTCCTTCTGCTCCGGACACGCCTCCGCCTACCTCAAGATACCCGGTCAAGGTCAAGCTACCATTCAAGACTAAAGTGAACTCAAAAGCAGACGTTGAGACGGGCGCTGGTATGCCTATCAATTTCAAGGGCGTATCGGCGCCTGCGATCCCTGACTATTACTCCGTCCCACCGGAGCGGTCCTCAAAGGATGGTTGGCACTCAGTCATTGAAGCGGGAAGAAGTAGGGATGCCGGCCAAGCCTATAACAGGGGTTGGAAGGGTCGCCTATACACCAATGAACCACCGCATCGTGATCGCGAGTTTGGTGACCGACGTCGGGATCGACAGCCTTCGGGTTCTTCGCAAGGCTCTCCCGTCGGCAACTATGGGCGGCCTGGCAGGTCGAAAATCCGCGCTGGGACGCGCTCCAGGTCTTCTTCATCGGGATCCATGTCTTCATCGAGGAAACAGACTCACAGATTACCACCACACCGCCCTACCAGAGGTTCGCCATCGCCACTGCTTCCTCGTCGTCACGACGGAACTCCCGATTCTCGCGACTTGCGTGACCGTTACAGCAATCACTCACAGTCCCGGTATGATTCTGCCAGTGATTGGCGTCATGACGCGCGGGGCCACTATCGCAGAGAACCGTCGGAGAATTACTATGCGGGCGACTACTACGACTCCCCAAGGCCACCATATCGTGACTACTACGATCGAGGCCACGAAAGGGACTCTTATGGTCCCAGGTATGATTCCACTCGTGGCAGGCCTATCGCCAATGAATACCGTCCAGTCTCCCCACAACCCTCCCTAGTTCGAAGGCCGCTCCCGTCATCACCCTATCCAACTCAAACGCCCCCCCAACCTAGATCTCCCCCCCCACCTACCCCTCCACATTCCGAACTTCAAGGACTGCATCCAACAGTTTCCTTCCCTCTCCCGAAAAAAACCCCTCCGCTCGTGGTTCCTTGTCCCCTGTCTCATTCTCTCTCTCGTCCACCAAATGGCAAGAAGGTGCCCGGAGACGAAGCTGACGTCTTTATACCCGAAAAGGGTATCTCAAGGGCGAGTGAGAAATCCAAAGAGACCCAACCTCCACACCAATCTCCTCGCCTGATCCGTCCCCCCCTCCGTCGTCCCCGGGAAGAAGAATACAAGGCCTACGGCCGAACATTCGTCGGCTCTGGCCAACATGATGATTATGATACCATGACTAAACTAGGCGAGGGCACCTTTGGGTGCGTATTCTTTCTCGCCGCCAATTCCCGACGCTTATATCCTTTTCAGGGAGGTTCATAAAGCGAAGCACCGCCCGACTGGCAAACTTGTTGCTTTAAAGCGCATCCTAATGCACAACGAAAAGGAGGGAATGCCTGTGACAGCGTTGCGAGAGATAAAAATACTCAAGGCCATCAAACATCCTAACGTTGTAGAACTGCTTGATATGTTCGTCGTTCGTGGTGCGTTGTTTGTCACCTTGTTACTCGTGCTCTGTTCATCAGAACTAGGTAATGGCAAAGATAGGCCATTGTCCGTGTACATGGTATTCCCGTATATGGACCACGATCTGGCCGGGCTATTGGAGAACGACCGCGTGAAGTTGCAGCCGAGTCAGATCAAGCTTTATATGAAGCAGCTTCTCGAAGGCACGGAATACATGCACAGAGTGCGTTTTCACTTTTCAGGCTTACCAAAGCATTTGACGTCTTCGTACCCAGAATCACATTCTACATCGCGATATGAAGGCAGCGAATCTCTTGATCTCGAACAGTGGTTCTCTACAAATCGCAGACTTTGGTCTAGCACGATCGTTCGATCCTAGCTCGGCGGCTATTGACACGAATGCTGGGGGCTCGCACAGGAAGGAACGGCGCTATACAAACTGCGTCGTGACGCGATGGTACCGTCCGCCTGAGCTACTCCTTGGGGCGAGGAATTATGGCGGGGAAATTGACATCTGGGGGGTTGGGTACGATCAAAAATTCACCTTCCTGGTAATTCGTTAACACCTGTTCTCAGGTGTGTACTTGGAGAAATGTTCTTGCGACATCCTATTCTTCCCGGAAACTCGGACCTGGACCAACTTGAGAAGATATGGCAAATGTGTGGCACCCCCAACCAGCATACCTGGCCAAATTTCGATACCTTACCAGGCTGTGAGGGTGTGAAGCATCACAATCAGCATCCGAAACGACTCAAATCTGTCTTTGAACAGTCAGTGATAACCAGAAGTGTGATCTGTACTTTTGGCTGACAGAACTGTCGTGAGATTTGGCGCGGAGACTTGCGATCTCATCGACAAGTTGCTCACATGCAACCCCGCGGAACGCATCACTGCGACACTTGCCCTTGAACACGATTACTTTTGGACAGATCCGCTGCCTGCGGATCCCAAAACGTGGCGTTCCTTTCCATCTTCGTCTTGTAGTTCCTTTGCTCATATTCTTCCCTAAGATTACCCGTTTATGAAGCGTCTCATGAATTCGACAAGCGGGGGCGCCGCCAGCAACCTCCACAGGCCCCCATCGCTCCTCCACGTCCCGCAGAACCCCCACGCTTCCCACCACCACCAATTGGTAATCATATGCCGCCGTACCATAGTCGCGGCCATCCTACTCGGGATAGCTTTCGTCCCTCCCTACCCGCCCGACCTGGCATTCCACCACCCCCTGGTCATCAAAACCCACACCCTCAGCCTCTTGATTATAGAAGCGGGGTGTCGGTGAATCTTCCCCCCATTCACTACCCTGCACAGGGTCCTCCGGCACCATATCAACTTCCGAATGTTCATAATGTCTCACCGCAACCTGATCAGAAGCCTCGGGTCTCGCATCTACCCCCACGGCCTTCGATGCCACTGGGAATGGATCGGTTTGGTGATGGCCGATCTCGCGGAGGAGAAAGGGACAATAATGAGCGCACTCGGGGAGAGCGAGATCGTAATCACGACGGATTGAACTACGGTTGATCGTGCGTCCTTGAGGGCTGTGATTTCCTATATCGTCCCCTATTTGCGCTGTTCCATCACTTCTGCACATCCGAAGCAGTGCGAATTCTGCTATGTTTGAGACAACGGGTGTGATTGAAAGAGAGAGATATGTATAACTGTCAGAGTTGATGTTCTTATCTTATCTTATCTGCCAATCATCTCCGCCAACTGTACGGTGACTACGGGTCCCTCTCCTATACAGCAATCGCCCAAGGGCTTCTTCATTCGCTCTCTGATCCTGTTCGATCCAAGAATAGAGGCGTCAAAGAATCTACAACCCATCTGCTCAGTCTCTGGCCATTTGAACGATTGTCATGTCCCCACCAAGCAGAGCGCGGAAAGCTAGTGCCGCCCCTCAAACGACATTGCGAAAACAAGCCCATGGGCATCCGCACACTGATAGAGGAACTGAAACACCTATTGCAAGAAAGTCGGCACACACCGGGGCATCGCAAAGAGTACTCTTATCTTTTTTGCACCCTGTGGTCGTTTCAATTCTAATCTTGCTCTAGACAGTCCATGCCGTGTCCAATTCAACAGGAGCACAGGAATCTCAGAGCGGTCTGATTTCATCCCCTTTCACTGCCTCAGAAAGGCTGACATTTTGTACAGCTCCACCTGGTTTGATTACGTCACGCCCATACTCCATTGCTGGTGTGGCAGGGTTCCACCGCGGAACCAAACCGACTGTTACCGGGTTTTCTCAGCCTGAACGCAGGCTTAAGCCTATTGCGCACAAGAATGTCGGTGCTTTCCGCATCAATAATGCCCCCAAGATGCCAAAAGATACAACTGCGTCGGGTCGAATTCCTGATGGCACCGCAGCCAAACGTTCAGCCAGACGAACTAGGGCAGTGGCACAAGTCACCTCAAGCAGGAAACGTTATCTTCTCATGAACCAACACAGAAGGTACGTCTTTGCCTCCGATATTGTATTGAAGGTGATTTCATAAAAGTAAGGACAGCCAGGTTGATAGTATTGCCTTTGCAAACATTGTATTTGGGAAGATATCGTCGAATAAATACCATCAGCTAGCTGTTCAACTTGGTGAGCATGTGCTCGTGAACTATGATTAACATCTTCGACTGACGTTTGAAAGGTAACAATGGGAATAAGGCCGCGCTAGAACCTACAAACTACGTCATGTCGAGTACCAGTAGTGCACATGGACTAGCCGTCGTTAATGATAACGACGATGCGTGGAAGACCATGATCGCATCATTCGGAGCTCTCTCATTATCGACAGCTGCCACCTCCAAGGAAAGGCGCCTGCCGTTTCTTCGTCGTAATGTCAAAACTAGCTTTCTTCGACGCTGCAAAACGAAGGGCCTTGCTATGGACCTTGTCCCGGCCCGAAGACAACTACTGACCGTCCTTTACAAATTTCCTATTGATCTCTCAGACGACGAGTGGGACAACGAGGTCACAGAATTCTTGGTCCACGAGGTGAAACTGTCCTTAGACGATTTAGTTTGCCCCTTATGCGATACTTTGGGCCGCCTTTTAACGAAGGAAATACTGGAAGCACATCTAGAATGGGATCACCTTGAAGTCGAGGTGAGCTGGCGAAAAGCGAAAGACGGTGTCAGTCGTAAACCCCTCGTTGGATGTCGTCGCTTGCTCATGAGTACAGAACTGGATACTCGCATTGGAACTTCCAGGAAATGACGTGGTGGTTGATGAATCGGAGGATGACGAATCGTCACGGCAAGTAAATCAAATGCGATGCATATAATAATCTGCTGATCTGGTCAGGAAGTTCTTCGCCCATTGACCCTCCCATTCGTCCTTGGTCACCCGATGGGGCTTCACCCGCGTTGGACACAAGCCTCGAAGATCCACAGGCACCTGTGGGTGAGACCACTACGCCTACGGATCATCCCGTCCCGTCCTTCTACCACTTCAAACCAGAATTTTCGCCAACCCCTACGTCCCGTACCGCTTCTCTCGTTCATGACATAGTCGATGATAGAATTCACCAAGCGCCGAGTGCTCTGGATACGCTGGATCCGCTCGGTCCCCTTGGCGTTTATCCTTACCTGGTTTCAGATGTGCAAGACGACGATGGGAACCTGATCATCTCTTGTCGTCCCTGTGGTCCGCGTCTTTTTGACCTCGTTGCGGAATATCCCATGTCCGACTATGGATTAACCTCGTGGTCGCTTTTAGAGAGAGATGAAGAGCTGTTCGAAATTGATGATATAAGGGACGAAGAAAAGGCAATGCAGGCATTATGGAATCGGTGGATATTTTCTGAGCGACGGTGCTTTGACCTCCTTACTACAAATGCTGCCTTGCTTACAGGTGATTGAAAAGTCGGTATCTCTTGGACCCCCGCAAAGCAGTGATAGAATTTGTGGATCATTTTCTGCCCACCATCATAAAAACAGGAGGGTGGAAAGGCATGCGCGTATGGCTATTGGTACGTTTTCTTTTTTTCTTACCCATCTGTACACTAATGACAATTATTGTCCCTATTATCGCAGTTATTGGCCAAACACAGATACCTAACAGGAGATGATGTCGTTTCGGTGATGAATCATTATGAGAAGGTTGCGAACATTGGAACATGATGACTACATTTTTGGCCCCTACATTGGCGGAACATAAAGAGACCAATATACAGTAGCTAGCTTGAGAACAACGAACCGTGGGACGAGGGAAGATCATCTGTTTACTGTACGACAATGTATCTTTTCGCGACCTTCTACCGCAAAAGACTGGCTAATCTAAGCACCGCTACGTCCTAAAGCCTTTCGAACTGAACCGTTGCCCAGCTCGGGAAGAAGATCTGCTCCAGGCAATGAAGGTTTAGGTAGAAATTCAACGAGGATGAGCCATGAGAGGTATTTAGCCATCAACGCGTCTGACACCGTTCGATTCCCTATGTCATCATGGCCTTTAAGCAAAGTACGCATGTTCAAATCATCAAGGTCAGGGGACTTTGTGCTGGTGGGTAAATCATCCAGCACGAAGTGAAGGAGAGGGAACAACGCGTTGTCCTGAACTTCCATAACGTGCTGTTCCAATTTGCGTCTCCAGACCAGGTATTCACATCGTTCTGCCGCGAAGCCGTAGCGAGAAAGAGAAGAAAAGATGGTGTTGTAGGTGGGGAGAGGGCGCGCTCGTACATGGAGAACAGTCAACCCGGAGTCAGACTGCGGAGATATCGCAGCCATTGTGATACAGAGAGCCACGTGGTCAACTGGAACCATGTTGATAGAATTGTTGATATCGGGGACAAGCCCAAGTTGAATGCATCCCTTTGCGAGGCGCCAGATGAAGTCGTCCGTGTTGGTGACTGAAGCGCAATTTGATCAGCTTAGTTGAACCCACTCAGCTGACTTTGACACGTTACACACCTGCAGTTGCAGCATCCCCGACAATGTATCCCGGGCGGACAATATAGCCACACAGGCCCCGTTTTCCCGCGTCAAGCAATAGCATTTCTGATACCCACTTTGATTGGCCGTAACCCGTCTTGAGACCCGTGCGCGAGCCATCGAGGGTGTCGTCCTCGGGAACACCATCATTTCCCTCCTGCAACAAGGATTCAGAGAGGCGAACGTAATAGTCTGTGTCAATTGCGGAAGTGCTTGATACAAAAACAAATTGCTTTGGTTTTCCTGAGCATGCAAATTCGATCGCCTTCAAGGTCCCTAGGACATTAGGGGAGCGCAGTTTATCGTATGGATACACCCAGTGGACCTTTCATAGAAGTAAGTTGATCGAGAGGACATGGGATAATATGGCAAATACGCTTACCAGGGCTCCGTTGTGAACTACCACGTCCGCTTCTCCAGCGACACGATCCCATACATGAGCGGTAAGGCCGAACGCTTCTTGATCTAGGTCACCTCGCAGCACTTCTAATCGCGCAGTACGAACCCAATTCTCGTCCCACACACCACGATCGCTTGAGCTCTGCTTAAGACGCTCGGCAGCCTTCTCATCGGACGATGAACGGACGATGCATATGACTTTCTTGACCCTCTCGTGCGATAGAATACTACGCAAAATAAAAGAGCCAAGGAATCCGGTAGCACCTGTGAGAAAAACTGTGACCCTCCCTCCAACTGCCGGGAAGGAGGGCCGAGGGTAGGAGGATCGTAGCGTTGTGCGAAGGGTATCAAAGTCTTGACCATAATTTGCTGGATGCTTCCCTGTGAGTGACACTTGTGCGTTATTTGGAGCTACAAGATCCACAGAACTGGTGAGCCCAAGGTCTGCAGTATGCAAGGAGTCTATCGCCACAGACAATCCTGCTATGGTAGGATTGTCGAATATCAAACCAAGGGGTGCATTCACGACGAATGTTTTCCGAATCTCGAAAATAAGCCGCGTGGCAAGGATGGAATGACCACCTAGGTCAAAAAAGCTCTCATCCAATGGAATCGGGGATGGCACAGATGGGAGAATTCGGGACCATATAGTCCGCATGGTTTGCTCGGTTGGACTAGCAACGCGACCATGCGATTGAGGTCGTGCAGCGTACGCATATGCAGTGTCCGGAAATGGAAGAGCCGGTTTATCTATTTTCCCATTCGGATTCAGCGGCATTTTCTTCAACGGTACGAATACTAGATGATGTTCATTTAGTATTCGCATCAAAGTTGGCATGGAAACATACATGTTGGTACGCTGTAGCTGGGAAGCTTTGTCTTGAGATATCCTCTAACATCCTTGATGAGACGCTTATACTTGTGGATACCACTAAAGACGTCTCCCTCGTCCGGTAGATCGCTGGCAAAGCCATCGAGATCGCGCCCTTCGAGCGGAACAAAGTAGCTGACCAAAACCTTCTCCTCATCTTTGTCTCTCCGGACCAGCGTGACGTTCTCCCTCACAAGACGATGTTGGCTGAGGTGTGTATCAATCTCTCCTAGCTCTATACGGAACCCCCTGATTTTAACTTGATCATCGGCGCGCCCAGTGCATTCCACAGTGCCGTTTGGCAAGTAACGACCGACGTCGCCAGAGCGATACATGCGATCACGAATCCCTTTCCAATGTTTAACTTCTGGGCCGGGGAGAGCCCCGTTAGGTGGATGAAGGAGTGTGTCCTGTCGCTGAGCTGTTGCAGAGAACCAGTTTAAGACGAACTTTTCGGCAGTGGCAGCTGGATCTGAGTATCCTTCTGCTAGGCCTCCTGACCGTACATAAATTTCCCCAATCTCTCCAATCGCGCAAGGGATGTTTTTGTCATTCCTATTTACGATCAGAAGCTGAACGTCGATCATGCCTTGGCCCGCGGGCATGATATCTTTTTGTGTAGCCAGGAATGTAGAATCTTCTGAAATGCTTGGTATAGCGAAATAAGAGACAGCTCGTTGGGTCTCCGTTGTTCCGTACATATTTATGATGCGCACATTGGCTGCCAATGACTGGAGGCGGGTGCAGTCACGTTTGGTCAGGACATCTCCCACGAAGAATGCGTTGAGGAGGGAAGGAATTTGACGAGTGGCTTGGGCCGACAGAAGCTGTCCCATGGCTGGCGTCAAGTGGGTTACCGTCACCTCGCTGTTTGACATCCATTCTGCCAGCCGCCCAGGGGTGTTGATATCATCGAAGGTCGGAACATGAAGTTCAGCTCCAAAGAAAAGAGGAGTGAACACTAAGATGGTGGAATAAGTAGATGGAGCAGAAAGAGTAATTGGCTAATCTCACTATCCCGCTGAATGGGGTCGTGGGCGATACCACTGAGCATGGTGAATTTAGAAGTCTGCCCAATGTTGAACTCGTCGCCCATCCATGGGAAGAAGTGAGTCAAGCTATAGTGTCGACCTTTGACCCCCTTTGGTATCCCGGTACTCCCGCTCGTAAAAGACAGAGTGGCAACGCTATCCGGGCCGAGAACAATGTCTGGATCTGTGTCTTCCATAGAGTATTGGGGAAGGAGAACATCCGAATCGCCACTACCAGGTCCTCCAACAATGGTACCATCTGCGTAAAGTTCTAATGCGGGTACTTCGACGCAAATTTGAAGCTCGGCAGCTATGAAAGCTCGGACAGTGGGGTTGATCGTCCCTGCACCTTTGAGGACAATCAACCCACGGGGTTGGGCAACGCGAAGGTAGATATTCTGGCGGGAGGAAGGGTATGCCGGATCTACGAAGTATCACTGAGCAACTCGCGAACTTGTCATTTGTTCAGAACATACCGATGACAGAGAAGGCCGCGCCAACCTTCAGCGTTCCCATAACCGCAACCACCAAGTCAACACTGCGATGGGCGTATATCATGACTATATCTCCTGGCTTGATACCGCCGGAAATGAGGTGATGGGCAAGCGTATTAGATGCCCGAAGTATTGTTCCATATGAAAAGTTATTTCGCTCTTGTGGCTCGTCCAGATTTGCCGCAGGAATGCTCTGTACAACGCAAGGCCGTTGTGGAAAGCGGCGAGCATTTTCTGAAAACACATCCGTGATAGCACCCTTCCAATCACACCAATTTAGGTCCGCGGTTGGATCAGGGAGGTTCGTTCGTTGCGCAGGTGTCATCAAAGAGATGGTCCCTACTGGGGATAACGGATGAAGAGCAGCTCTCCGGAGAAGGGCAGAGAGCTGATCAACGATACAAGAAATACGAGTTCGAGTGAAGAGGAGTGAGTTGTATATGATGCGCAAAGCTATCCGAGGGGCGATGGATTCGTGGATAGAAGCAGGGGGGCGAGTGACAAAAAAAGTGATATCGGAGGTGAGACCGGTGGACTGGACAAAGTTTTCCTTCTGCGCGTCCGTTTCATCGAAGAACCTGACGCGGAAAATGGACCTGGAAGTTTCCGGGAGATCTTCTCTATCTTTTCCAAGAGCTCGCACCACAGTTTCGTAAGGAAGAGAATCCTGTTCAGCTTCACGCTCAGCCTGCTGAACTTTTTTGATGACAGCCCAGAACGGGTCGCTGGGATCGACCGATAGTCGAATGATGAGAGGATCCTTCGCGGACGCAGAGGATGAACCGATGACGAGATCGGTATCTCCTGTGTAGCGATGCAAAAGGACGGCGAATGTGGAAAGGAGTAAATGAAATGCTGAAGGACGACTGGCCGCTGCTAGATCATCCTCATCGTCAGCAAAACTCTCGTCATACAGGGCGAGTTTTAGCAAGCTGAGCGACGTTTGCTCCGACAGTTCGGCGACATGAACTGCTTCGACAGGGCGGTGTGCGTCAGAAGGCCGGGGATAATCCGTAGGCAAGGATATGGAAGGCAGGTTATTTAAACGGGAAGTTATTCGTGCCGTAGGGTTTGAAGCCATGCGTATGAAAAGATAAGGAGAACGGGATTGGGACAGTGTCAGATGGATGGTGGGAAACGTTGACGTGCATACACACAGACCCATATATCTGCCTGTTATCTGCGCTATCCGACCGGCCCGATCATCCCAGTCGTACGTTAACCCACATCCACATATCCAAAAATCCAAAATGACCCCTCGGATGGCCTTCAGATCTTCAGATGTTATTTCTTACCAATCCGTCAACGACCTGCTCTTAGGGCATTGTCCCCTGAACGACGACGGGTTCAGTTTGCAGTATATCGGGGGTGCTCCTCCGGCGTGCCGTCTACAAGAAATCGGAAGGACAGTTGCCACGCCTATGATCTAGCCACTAGCCAAGCCATTCGAAATTTGTATGCAGACGCAGAGGAATCAGATCATCAGAAACGTGGGTATCCTATTTCACCTGGATCCAGGAGATGAGCAACCACAAGAACGCCTTTGCAAGTTGTCCTTGGTTCCATGCAATGAATCTCCATGATATTTCGTCGGGTCTTTGGGAAAATGCGATTCAAAAGGAATCGCACATTACTGGGGTTTCGTGCGCTCCAGAACTGACTGTGTTTTTTGATTGGGTCGGTCGATTTTTCGTCTCATATTTTATTGACGAAAAGACATCGGCTATATGCATTCATCGAACAACTGCCATTTCCTTGCGAGATTCTGTAAGGTATGCACGTGCTGTAGCCTCCTGGGGTTGCTGTTGCAGCTGGGGACTCAGTGAGGATTCGACCTTCCATGGGACGGAAGTAGTCGAAAGTGTGACCAAGCGCTGTTTGCGGATGCCAGAATCGGTCGTGGCAGTTCGCTCGGAGGCAGGGGATGCCCCCGGCGCCGGGTAAGATATCGTCTGCCCGTCTGCCCTATTACTGATGCATACTGTTGTCCCTTCCCCGATTGGCGTTCTCGGAATCGAGCACATCCACCATGCGCCTGCAAGTCCTTCACTTGCTTGCACGTCACGCCTCCATCCCTCTGTCCCCGCTTCTGTCGCGTCGTCCCTTCAAGTTCCCCTTTCGCGGCGCCTCAAACCTGGTTGCCGAATGCACGTGGATGATTGCTCACCCTGACGCCACAAGTGCGCGCCACCTCGATAGCTGTCATGTCATGTCATGCACGACACCTCGCCAGTCGGGCCCCGTTCGGGACCATGCCTTACTGGACTCGCATCTTACTGCATATAGGACTATTTTACCCTCTTCCGTATACTCCTTTATCCTTCTTTTGTCCTAGACCTCCCGCTCTCTTTTCCAGCCTTTCCTCTTCCTACCTAGCCATCGGACGCCGGAGGTCACCGTACCCTCTTCCCCACTCCTAACGACTGTTACGATATCCTTCCGCGCGTTCTCGGACCCTCGGGATCGCGGCCTCGTACACACACTCCCTCTCTCCTCCCTTCGTTTTCCCTTCTTGATCGCGAACCCGCCTCGGACCTTAGACCTTTCCCCCAACTCACAACAGCGTGGACTTCCCACCTTTGTTACAATTCCCCTCGGAAGAAGGGGGATAACGAAGGCCAGAGCGACGCCACAATGTTCACCATGGCGCCTGTAGCGCATCCTTCTTGTAAAACCATTCTCCGATGTTACGGATGAGTACGACGACGATATTATGATACCTTGTGTGAATATCCACAACAGGGCTGCAAGGCGTGACATAAGAATCTGACGCAGATACATTAAGGTTGGGAGAAGGTGCAGTTCTCGCACTTCAGGCAACTGAACGTGGCCATCCATTGAATTGAATGGGTGACTTTGATTTACGCAACGACGCTTTTCTTACACCATGTACTTTATCTCCACTAACCGCTGGTAGACACCGATATTGATTCCCAGACTCGCCACAGAACCTGAAACTTCACCCACGCTGACATACGGCAACGGCTCAGGCTTTCTTGCAGGTTCAAGGCTTAACGGCAATCTTGAGGGCGCCCCTACTGTTCATCTTGTCCAAAGCGAGTTGGTAATCCTCTAGCTTGAACACATCGGTCACCTACAGACGTGGCAGGATGTCAGCATCTGCACGAGCCACCCCACCATGTCACGCACCATGCCAGAGACTCGGATTTTCTTACTGTCTAGGTAGGCCACTGCGCGGGGGAAGCAAAACGTTTGCGAGAATGAGCCAATGATCTAGAGAGTGATAGTTCAAGGTTCCGATCACACAATTGACGTCCAGAACTCGAGCGGCGCACCCTTATCTCATCGCCAAAAATCTTCGAGGGGGGCCAGTGGACAAGGGCCTTGTTTTCGTACACGCCATAGATCATCAAAGTTCCCCCCCGGCGTACGTAGTTGATTGCTTCGTTAGCTATTTTTTCAACTCCCGTAGCCTCGACAACGACGTCAAAACCGTATGGATTGTCTTCTTTGAGTTTGGCCCATTGGTGTTCCGGTTTCTGTCGATCGAGCTCGATATACTCGTCTGCAGCATCGAGTTGTTTGGCAACGTCCATTTTGATGCCTTTGTTCGCAGCAAGTGTGACTTTGCTCGCTCCATTCAGTTTGAGCAGTTGAGCGAGGATGAGACCAGTGGGTCCAGCACCAATCAGGAGAACCTCAACGCCAACTGGAGCATTCAACTTGTCTAGCCCGTGAATGGCACATGCAGCAGGTTCGAGAAGGGTCGCCTCTTCGTCTGTGAGGTTATGGATCTTATAAAGCTTATGCTGCGGACTATTTCAGGATGAGAACCTCTCGGTGCAGTAGGGTGGATTAGGCACGTACTATGCAATGTACTCCGCAAACCCGCCTTCAGAGCTAACACCGCGCGCACGGAAGTTCTCGCACAGAAGAGATTGACCCCTGCGACAATAAAAGCAATTATCGCACTGATAGCGGTCAGCCGAGTCATGCATGACCATGATGACGTCAAGTCCTACCGTTATGCCAACATCAGCCACGCATCGATCGCCAAGGGCGAAGCCTTTTACGTTCTTCCCAAGCTCGACGATGGAGCCAACTGCTTCGTGCCCGGGTATGAGCTGTTGATATGGAAACGGTGACAGTGTAAAGGAGTGGCTCCAATAGTGGCGATCGGCTTCACGTACGGGAAATGTGGAGATGAATTCACCCTCGTGTATGTGGCCATCAGTGCCACACACACCTACAATTTGCAACTTGAAGGTCAGCGACACCTAAGGGATAATCGGAAGGGGAGGATGCGAACCGCAGCTATGGACTAGAAAGAAGCAATGCCGATGAGCGTGTTTCATGAAGGATGAACTTTGGCTGGAAGTTTAGCTGACCTTTAAGGAGGACCTCATCGTCCTTAATCTGTGGGATTGGGACCTCCTTGACAACGAAATCTCGTGGCTAGGTGCGGTTGAAATAACTTTTTTAAATGGAAATACCGCTTAGACCTACTGCATTATACCACAACGCCTTCATAGTTCCCTGGACCATGCCGAACGGAGGGTGATGTGTGCACTGCTAGTGATTCTATGTGCCCGTCTGGGGTGAAGTGGGGTATGGTAGGCATCTGAGTAAAAGGACGGACTTATATGCGACAAAAAAAGGGTGGTGATGTCATCGCGGACATTTATCGCGATGATAGAAGCAGCCGTGAGACACGAGACACGGTTGTACCTACGGGTGCACCTCTTTCTCGGTGTCATTCTCATGGCTCATGCTCATGTTTGACAAATCGCGACGTGGCATTCCACCAGTAAGTCCTGAGTTTCTCAGACTGCGTATGCTTTCGTCACCAGGGAGCGAGCGAGCTTGTTTCAGTTGATCTGAGACTCATTGCTGCGTCAATTCCGTCCGAGTGCATCATTCACATTCACAGGGTAACTACGCATAAACTACCAGGCTAGGCTTGTAAGATCTCCAGCAGATCCCCGTGCGGGGCACGGGCACGGGCAGCTAAATCTTATCTCACGAGCCAACGAGGTAGCGTAGTCTTCCGGGCTGCTCACCTGAGCTGTATTATACGGCGTAGTTGGCCGAATTTAATACTGTTCACTATCCTGCCTCGTTGTTGAGTTTTCTCTACTTGTAAATTTGTGTCAATTGGCCTCATAATACTCAACAACATGACTTTTGAATAGAAAAGAGATTAATATTGTGATTTTGCTTTTTATCTCATCATAGGGTTCGGAGTATGGCACATTACGTAAATTAATTGCCAATTGACAAAAAAGAAAAAACCTGTCAGCCACCCACAAATATGTCATTTAGACTGCTGAGCAAACTTTTCTTAATTAAAGTCGAAAGGAAAAAAAAAAAAGTCGAAAGGGATGAGGACACACAACACCTTGGTACATTATTCCTTGATAGTTCAACGATTTTGGTTTCTGCTGACACACGTATTGTTCATAACGGAGTGTCATTTATGCATCCCGCGCAAGGACCGCGCTCCCATCGAGAGAAGTAAAACGTTATGATAGCCGAAGATAAGTCGAAGCGTCAGACGCTCCGCTATCTAAAAAAAAAACACACACACAATATAAGCAAACGAGTGTAAAGTTTCGAAAGAACATATATCTAGATGACGATAGAGCACAGACAGCCTATCATGCGGCAGCACGCTTCTCCTCGCTTGCACCACCACTGCTATCGCCATCCACACCGTGAAGATGACGGGGCTCCCGACCGCCGCTGGTCGCATTGACCTTCTCCCGTTCCAACCCTCCTTCGATGTCTCTGGCACCGAGATCTTGCTCAAGGCCAACGTAATCGTACGCGAATTCACCCATGTCGTAGTCGTCGATTCCGACGATCTCCGCCTCTTCATTGCAGCGGAGACTAAGGCCCGGAATGAAGTGCATAACCCAGAGAATGATGGTTGTCATCACGAGCGAATAGCCAAAGCCGGCGCAGGAGTCAGCAAGCTGCCACCCCAGTTGCTTCCAGTTTCCGTCGAGCCAACCACCCTTGATAGTGGTCATACCGTCAAAGCCTGCAACAGATTTCTGTGCGAAGATCCCTGTGAGCACCTACGTTAAGCAGGCGATGCGTTTCAGTATTAAGCGAGAAGACAACTGAGGTTCAACGTACGTTTCCAACTACGCCACCGATGGTATGGACGGCGAAGATATCGAGGGCGTCATCATAGTTTAGGTAGAACTTGAGCTGAGTCGCAAAATTGCAGATAGTCCCTCCCAACACGCCGAAGAGAACAGAGGCAGCTAGTATTTTACTTTAGTGAAGGGGTCATGAACTGGAGATAAGATACATACGAGACCCGACATAACCTGAACCTGGGGTGATTGCGACGAGCCCTGCGACAGCCCCGGAGCAGAAACCAACAACGGACCACTTGCGCTCGAGGCGGTAATCCCAAAGCATCCACGTCAAGCCACCCGTACTCGCGGCAAGGTTCGTGACGATGCAAGCTTGGATGGCATGCAAGTTGGCGCCCAACGCTGACCCGCCGTTGAAACCAAACCAACCGAACCACAGAAACACGGTGCCAAGGACGACATACGACGAGTTGTGGGGTTTGTAGGCCAGACGGGGAGTACCGTAGCCGCGGCGCTTTCCGAGGAAGATACTGATTGCCAGGGCGGCAGTGCCGGATGAGATGTGAACTGGCGTTCCTCCTGCGAAATCGAGGCCTCCGTGCTTGTTTGACCACCCGTTGGGATTCCAGGTCCAGCAAGCAATAGGGTCATAAACAATTGTCGACCAGATGAAGACGAACACTATGGCAGGACCGAGACGTCCGTGTTCTGCAAGGGCACCAACGGCGAGCATGGGCGTGATAGCGGCGAACATGAGTTGATAGACGCAGAACATTAGGGACGGGATCGACGAGCTCCCGACGGAGGGTTGGAGAAGGACGTTCTTGAGGCCAAAGTAGCCTGTAGATAGTGGTCACGTTCTACTACAAAACAAAGAGCTAAGGAGAAAACTGACGAAGGTCCCCTATGAACCTGCTGGCGGTGTCACTGAATGCGAGCGAAAACCTAGAAACAAAATATTGAGCGAAGTCGGAACGGTTGCATCATTAGTACACACACCCCCAAAAGAACCACTGCAAGAGGCATGTGAGACTACCGTACATCGAAACAAAGCTTGACGGCTTACCTGGAATGAGACGACCGCCAGGGTGACCATGCTAAGCCAGATCATTGATAGAGCATTTTTGCGCCTCAGGAGACCGGAGTAGAAGAAGCCGACGCCAGGAATCATTATCCAGACAAGGGCTGTCGCTGAAATCATCCATGCGATATCGCCTAGGTTGTAGACCTGTATGGTATCGGTCGCTGGATTGTAGTAGTTGATATCGTGGGCTGCAGCGGAGGGTCAAATTCTGGGAGATGGTCCGAGACAACAATTCGAAACTCACAGCCATCGAAGGTGATGTTGACCATGACGGGTGAGGGGTGGGGGATGGGTAAAATTCAACGAGTGATGGATGGGACGTAATGGATTCTTGGTTATAAAATTCTTCGCCGCCCCGTATCTTCCAATCATAATCCGCGGCCCCATTCAGCTATCTCGACAGTGCCCGACGTGTCCCGTGTTCGGCAGCTAAGATCTATTTGGCAGATGATATCTGGGGATTCCGTCATACAAAGGTACTAGTACTCCGCCAGGAACGACGACGTTCGGTTGACGGTCGTAGTCCCATCAAGCCGACATCACCCAGTATCACGTATCTCAATATTAATAGTACTACCTGGTTCATGTGCGACATACAGTGAGCTTCTCAACTCATACGAATTCTGGTGTTCCATGGGTCAAAGTCTATTTTCTCCCCCTCGGCCATGTGTTATCGCCATCGCCATAATATGCACCCGCACTTATGGCGTGAGAACGGTTGAACCTGTGCCTTAGTCACTTCCCACGGAACCTGCGCCACAGCCCTAAGATATGCAGACCGGTCTCCAGGTGTGTCACACGACGCCGCCCACACAGCATACTAGGACCAGTCGAGACATAATTTCTCGCAACACATGAAATTGATTGATTGCATTTGGGTGTCAAAAAGTGATGCCAAGAAATCCAGCTGTAATCCACAAATCCGCTTCCAATCGCACACCAGAATCAATGACTGGTTGGGTAACATAGCAGACTAATCGAATCAGGATTCCTCCCAGCTCCTTAACGCTCTTAGCGAGCCTTTTTTTTTTTTTTTTGAATTAAAGTTTATAGTAATCGCTATCTAGCAAAGCACACGACTCAGTCTACCAGTACGTTCCGTATACTATGGCCTACCTACCACTGAAGGAAGAGGGG
>QFFA01002071.1:0-15538 GCA_003316565.1 Russula foetens | reverse complement strand
ATGCATCGTTTTGTTCAAGTACGGCTCCTGTGGCGTAATCACTTGCGTCTGTGATTAGTGTAAACGGTCGATCATAGTCCGGGAGCGCAAGGACAGGTGAAGTGGTCAAGGTGCGTTGTAATGCGGTAAATGCGTTTTCGCATGAGGGTGTCCAATTCCAAGGTATTGTTTTCTTGGTTAGGTCGAATAGTGGTCGCGCTAGGGTCGAGTAATCTTGTACGAAGCGACGGTAGAAATTGCAAAAGCCTAGGAATTTCTGTACTTCCTTGATTGATTTTGGGCGTGGCCAGTCTTTAATTGCGACGAGTTTAACTGGATCCATCCGTAGTTCTCCTTCAGAGATGATGAGGCCTAGGTATTCAACCGATCGTTGGTTGAACGAGCATTTCTCGGCTCGTAAGTAGAGGTCGAGTTCTTGGAGGCGTTTGAGAACGCGATGTGTCCACATTTTTAAGTCATTTAGGGTGGACGCGAAGATCATAATATCGTCAAGATAGACGATCATGTGTCCTAATGTGATGAGGTCTGCAAACATTGTATCCATGAATGTTTGAAATGTCGCAGGAGCATTGCAGAGTCCAAATGTCATGACTAGCGATTCATAGAGACCAAGAGGGGTCTTGAAGGCGGTTTTCCATTCATCGCCTTCTCGTATTCGTATATTGTTGTATCCCCATCGTACGTCCAACTTGGTGAAGAACCGTGCTCCCAGTAATTTATCTACAAGTTCTGGGATTAGTGGTATGGGTGCCGCGTTCTTTCTTGTAATTTCGTTGAGAGGACGGTAGTCTTGAACTGGTCGAAGTTTGCCGTCTTTCTTATCTATAAAGAAGAAGGGGCATGCGAAAGGGGATTCTGATCGTCGTAGCGTGCCATTCTTTAGGCCTATGTCTAGGTAGTCTTGTAACGCTTTGCGTTCTGGTGGTGTGAGTCTGTAAATTCCCGTTTTGCGCATCGTAGTATTCGGCAGGAGGTCTATCTTGTGGTCCCATGGCTGGTGTTTGGGTAGTCGTTGTGATTCCTCGTCCGAAAAGACCTTTGCGTATTGCCGGAATTCCAATGGAATCTCCGCGAGTTTGTTCCCCTGTGAGATGGCGAGTGAGGTAGAGACCGTAGTTCGTGCCATAGTTGGTCCTAGGTATTTCTCGTTATGCACCGTGAGTTCAATTGTGTCCGTGTTTTCAAGTGTGGATTCAAAGTCGTCATCAACTTGTGTTTCCCATTCTAGATCCGGTAGTAAGGTGGCCACGAGTGGCGAAGGGCTAGAATTGTTGTCCTCATAGCATTGCGGCAGGCAACGATTTAGACTGAGTGCATTCTTGGCCCAATCGATATTAGGGTTGTGTTTCTTTAGCCAGTCCGTTCCGAGGAGCATATCATGGGCTCCGGTGTTGGTTACAAAAAACCGTATTTGTTCTGAATGTCTTGGGCCCATTTTCATCTGCAGTTGCGTAGTATAGTTTATAGCACCTTGGTTGTTAATTGTCCCATCCACATTTCGAGGGTAGACTGGAGTTTGTAACTTCCAGAGGGGTAGTTCGTTCTTGGCGACAAAGGTGGCATTGCAGAAGAGTCCTTCCGCTCCGCTATCAAGGAGGGCTCGAGCATCGATTTGTTTTCCCTTTGATACGATTCGGACTGGGATACGAATAGAAGGTACTCGTGTATTCCGAATCGTATTTACATTTACATAGGGCACCATCTGACCCAAAGCGATGGTGTTAATAGTACATGAAGAGGGAAATAATACATCTCTCACTGACGATGCAACAGGAGAGGGCTTTAAAAAGGAATCTGTACAGTTTCAACGTCCATATCGATAATGTCGGAGGTTTGCATGGAGTTGACCTGGAGATTTTTCATTGAATCTTCCAGGTTATCTTGGGGTAATTGATTTTCATTGATGGTCTCTAGTTGACGGACTTGGGTATCATTGCTGCGCCTAGGTGCTTTAGGACACACCGCAGCTCTATGTCCGGGTTCCGAACAGTAGAGACACAAATTTTCTTTAATGCGACGTGTGCGTTCTTCCAGGGTAAGGCGTCCGCGTCCTCTTCGGTTAGAACCTCGTCCGCGGCCCCGTCCTCGGGTGTTATTTGCTGCAATGTCAAGGGTGGTTCCGTCCTGACCAATAGATAGTTCGTGGATCGATGTGCCTCGGCCCCGCCGATTGAATGATCCTCTAAAGGGGCGACTTTGCCCTCCTCCGAAAACTTGCCAATTTTTGTCGATTTCCCGAGCTTTAGCCACGAGAGTGGGGAGAGTGTCGGGTTGGGGAGTGACGTTGAGGAGTTTCTGGGTTAATCCTTGATTCAGGTTTCTCCTGAAGGCGAACATCTTTGATTGTTCGTCCACATTTGCTTCTTCCGCGTATGTGCTCCATTCTTGGTACCATTCGTTAAATGGTCGGTTTCCCATTGCGGTGTTATGCATTTTGGCTATGGCTTCAATTTTAATTTGCGGGGGAATGAATTGTGCTTTAAAGGCATCCCTGAAGTCTTCCCAAGTTCCCCAATCCCTGGGGTTGGCTCGTAGAGCCGTGTCCATGCGTTTGGCAGCCCATTCCCCGGCGCGGGTTCCGATTTTAAAATAGCTTAGGGCGGATGCTACTCTTTTGCCGATGGTTGTGAAGGCATCTTCGTTCATGGCGTAATAGTTGTCCAGGGCGTGCCAAAAGGATTGTGCCTTTGATGCGGAACCGTCAAATGGTTCCGGGGGTGTTCCAATAGGTCGTGGCGGGGTCGCCGCCTGTTGTTGTTGTTGTACCTGTCCTGCCATTGGTGGTGGGTTACCGCCTGGTGGTGGTTGCGGTGCTGGTACGAAGACGGGTGTCTGTGAGGAGCTAGGTGCGGCCTGTGCAACTCGTGGAGCGTGTAGGGAGGAACCAGTAGTTGTAGTTGTGGAGGATGAAGTAGCTCTTGTGCCGCTTGCGGCGGGTTGTTTTCCCTTTGCCTTGGACGCCGGCGGTGTGGCCGTCTGGGTGATTCCCTGGGTAGGAGATGTGGTTCGAGGAGGAAGCGAACTCGTTTCGGCTGGTGCTGGGGAACTGGTTCGACTAGGTTCTCGAAGTTTCTGTAGTTGTTCCGCGGCTGCAGTAATCGTGGACTCAGTCCTTTCGAGTACCGCAGTGACTTCGGCCTCGTCGTCCGAGTCTGGTTCTGGTGTGAAGTCTGCTGACGGGTGTTGCGATTTGCTAAAATCGACCGTATAATGGTTAAGATACCTCCAAGAATTGTGTTTTTTGGACCACTGGACCGCTTTTCCGTCGAAGAGGGCAGATCCCTTGGCAGGGTTGAATTCGCTGAGTTGGTCTAAGTGGGTAAAGTTCTTTAAAAATTCCTGCTCGTCGATTATTTGATTATCGATGGTCCTCCACAGGTTTTCTGGTCCGTAACTGAAAAGGATCCGCTCGTTCCAGAGAGCGAAGATAATCCGTTCGGTTTGATGTAAGGTGACAAAGTAGTCGGTAAACGAGTAGTAGGTGTGTTGAAGTTCTTTTTGGGTAATCTCTAGTCGAGTAGGGTAGTCTGCTAAAAGATCCGCCCAATTGCTCATATAAGGTAGGTGAGTTTATATCCCGTATTACTCCAACCGCTGAGAACCGAGTAAAGGGCTCGTAAATAGACGTGGTTATGGTCCCGAGGATCTTGAACGACTTCTCTATAGTCTTCTCGAACTCCTTCTTCGGTTATGACGATCCGATATCTCCAAATTAGTCCGTGGAATATTCCTGGTGTTGGGGTAAGTTCACAGAGTTCTTGGAGCCGATGGTTGACTTCTACCCTAGTACGGGTACCTAGTAAGAAACTACAGTGGTTTAAGAAGGCCTGGTTCTCGTTCGAACGGCGTGTCGGGACTTGGACGGCAAGGTAGATTTGACTTGGCAGAAAGATTTGCGGGACGCGATTATTAATTTCGGGGGATCCTGAACTGGATCGGCTGAAGGCGTTCGCGTGTGGCGATGCCGGAGGTACGGAGTAAGCTGGTGGTGCTGGGTTGTTTAAGGACGGGAAGACTGGTTCGTCTTCTGGTTCTCGGAAGGGTAGTTGGATCGTTGGGATCCGGGATGTGACTGGTGGTGATGGGTTTTGGTTGGCGGGTCGTCTAAGTAAAAACGGGTTCCGCTGTGAGGGTACTGGTACGGCTGGTGCCGAAGTCTCTCTCTGACGATTGCGATGTGAGCGGCGGCCTCTGCGAATATGTGGCTGCGATAACTCTGCCAGTTTGGTCGTCAAAGTAGATGTATCTGAATGGGTTTGAGTAGTTTCTTTCACAAGTTTCTATAATTTGCTGGAGTTTGGTCCACAAGAGGAATGTGACAAAATAGAGGATTAGGAGTATCAGGTAATTCAGGACAAGAATTTTATCCAGTTCGTTCGTAATGTAATCCTGGTATAGGCGCGGGGTAGTAGCGCGGGCTCCAAAGTTCTATATATGGCGGTGTAGGAGGAGTTTCTGGTCGGTAGAGGTCACAGTGACAAACGTCTATTCCACAAATGCAGTCACTCGTCGCTGGTGGGACGAGGCCTGGAATGATCTCTGGGGTATAGGCGCGTGTGGATGGAAGATCGTCAGCGATTTCTGTGGAATCGACTGAGTTCCAGTAATTATCGTCTATTCCTAATTGGCTGGGTTGGTTGAGGATAATACCAAGTCGGCGTTGGTATTCGGGTTCACGTCCCTGGGCGTTGGGTACCGAAATGGGGTAGAAGAATTCGGTGGGGTTTACCAGAGTTTGTTCGTGGTTGATGTTGGTGGTGTGCCAACCGGTTTCTTCCCACTTATGGTAGTATTCTTTTCCAAGGGCTCCCACAAGTTTCGTTCCTTCGTGGGTGATTTGTATGCGGATTTCTTGAAATTCAAGTCGAATTTCGGTTTCCGACAGGTGAAAGCGGGATAGAAATCTAACTCTGTTCCCTTGGAGTATGGCTTGGGTGATTTCCTGGGTTTCAGCTGCGACGTAATAGTGCCAGAAGAAGGTTTCGTCGTAAGAGAGGGTGATTTCCGAGACTTTTGTTTGGTTTGCTGTATATGTGGGATGAATTTCCCAATAAGCGCGGGTCTGCCGGCAACGGTCGATTAACACGGGGAGTTGATAGTCCACGTATTCGTAAAACCTTGTAGGCCCGAGGGTGTATCCAAAGGGGAGGAAATCAAGAAGAGCTCTGGTGACAATATGGATTTCGCTCCAATAGACAATGTGGACTTGTTCCCTTAGATCGGCTAGGTGTACGATGTTAAGACGTAGGAGTCTTTCTTCAAGTTGCGAGACTAGGGACTGGGGCACTTCAATTAAGTTAACAAAAGAGTTTTCCTTTCTTGATTTATTTACAACCTTGTATAGTAACTCACTTGTTTCTACAAAGGTAATTCGGTAGGAGGAGGAAAGAGAGCGAGGAAGGGGTTAACAGGAAGACGAGGGGTGCAACAGAAGCGAGCTAAGTGAGGCGAGGTACGTAACACGTCTTCAATGCGATGGTATCTGTTAACAACGAAAATTCCGTCAGCCGTAAAGTGAAGGAAGCCGAAGATGGTGATGACGCGTCCGTCTAGAAGATCGTAGGAGAGGAGAGGAACTTGAACGTTTTCAAAGTATTGTAACCAAAACGGGGGAAATTGTCCAAAAAGATTTTTAAGAGAGTCGACGAAAGTGGTTTCAACGTATCCAAATGGGAAGGAAAGTGAAGAGGGGTGAACGCCAATTCGAGCACAAAGAGTAACGGAAGGGAGGACGTCTGAGGCACTAATGCGTACTGTGTGGTAGGAAGGTCCTCTGAACTGAGTTACAAAATGAGCCGGTATAAACTCTAAATCTTCGATCCGTGGGATTGGTCCAAGGGGGTTAGGGCCAAAGAATTCTTCGTGTGGACACCAGATTTTCTCTCCTCGTTCGTAGACAACTTTGAAGAGATGCGGGTGTTGATCGACTTGATCCACACACGGAGGTGGTGCAAAAAGTTGAGGGAAGAGGTCGACGTCGGGAAGCGGGAGTACGGGGGCGGCGGCGACGACGGGCGAGGGACTTCGGACGATGTAGTCGGGAGATGGGGAACGAGGCGACGGTACGGTGGCGACGGGTGCTTCAACTGCCGGGGGAAGATTATATTCCGGTACGTCTTCGTTGTTGTCCTTTGGGTATTGGAGTGTTGGTGAGGAGGCGCGGTTGCCCAAGGAAGAGTTGGGGGTCCCGTTGTAGCTGATAACTGGTTTGTCCTCAAGATACGGCTGGACAGCAGCGGCTTTGGCAAGGAGTAGGAGGGCGTCGAATGGCGAGGAGGGAGTTGGTGGCGGCGAGAGCGGTGTGGGGTTGAGGAATGTGTCGTAGGCTCCTACGAACGTCGAGGGGCCCGCTACTGGCGACGAGGGTGATAACGTTTCCGCGATCGACAGCAGAGAGGACCTGCCAACAGCAGAGGTAGCCGGTGAGGTGGTATAAGCCTGAGGAGCGGTGGCGACGGGGGACGGCGAAGGCGAGGGGGCGAAGGCCGACTGGACGGAGGAGGCAGAGGAGGCAGGAGACCAAGTGACTGCGTCTTGGAGGGCGGAGGAGGACTGTGCGACGTTGAACTCGTATGCACCGTTTAGTGCGTCCCAAGCGTTGTCGGGGAGAAGGTTGCTATCGTCGTAGAAGTACGGGGCGATCCAGTCAAAAGGGACTTCGGGGTTCGAGAGCGAAGGGATGGACACTTGTATTTGGTAGAACAGTCAGCTCCGATATTAAGAGACTATTCTAATGTCGTGAACTCACTACTTTCAAGGTAAGCAGTGGGGCACGAGGTAATACTTGAGGTGGAGGTGACTGAGCCAAAGACAGAGAAGCGAGAGGGATATACAGACAAGTGCAAGGTGAAGGACGTGGATATGGAGTAAGGGCTCCAGAGTAAGACTAGTGGGGTAGACAAGAGAATAGTCTGGGGACTATTCGCTACGATTCATAGGTCTTATATACTAATACAAGGTGGTCCGTGCGCAACCTCTAGGGCCGGCACTGGTACAAGTGACAGGTGTAATCTATCCATTTATGGTACAAGGTGATCAGTCAGCTGTATGTCGGAGTGTGAAAGAGCGTGAGTCATCTTGCTGCGCAAATGAGTCACCATGCTGCGCAATGCTGTGCGATTGCTAATCAGGTCCTTGTGCTTGGTAATACTTATTGCCTTTATAGGAGCGAGACTGTAGCCACAGTCTCGCTCCTTATAAGGAGATTATTGATCAAGAGATATCCCTTATATGGTGATTCTTGATAACTATGAGCCTCCCCATTGGTCAAGTACCGAGTCGATGAGACCGGTCTCTATAGAGAGACTTATATAGAGACACTTGTCCCAATGCGTTCCCCTGATCACGTGTGGGTTCCCAGGGTCACGTGTAGTGTCCCACGGTCCTATGTCCTCGAGTCACGTGTACTTTCCCAGGGTCACATGTCCTTGAGTGCAGCTTGGTCACCTGGCTATAACTTAGCTTTAGGGGCGGATTTATTGGACTTAGGGGTATCGTCCTCGATCCCCTCTTTAGGTCGTGTGATCCAGGAGTGTGCGTGGAGGTCACGATCATGGCCTTTGGCCACGATCGCGACAGCTCCTATGCCCCCTCCCACCCAACGCCCAGATCGTGGAACGTCTAGCAAGAAAAGCCGCAAAGGACGCAAAGGCCCCGTCCTCACTGAGGATGAACCTTCGTCCCCTGGTTACTTTCTCTGTCTCATCTCTCCCTTCTTCATTGTCACTCATCCATCTTTTTTACAGACAATAATGATTTGTTCGCACCGGGTCCAAGCCATTCTCCCACATCTCAAACAATCGATCATACGTATCCTCCCTCTATGCCATCTTCCACTCGTATTCTCGTCCTCGCTCTCTCCATTCAGCCCCATTCCCCACCATCGCTTCTATTCTTCGTATTTCTTCCCCTATATTGACGGACATACAGCTACCGGACTGCCTACACCGGTCGCCACGCAGACCACCGAGCGCGCCACTTCCCAGCCTCCTCAACCTGCTCCTGAGGCTCCAGATACCTCTCTAAAGAAAAGACTCAGGCCAGCCGTCCGAGGGTCAGGACGGCCTGTCTAAGTATGCATACGATCATCGGACTGCCTTGGATGCCCTTGTTATCCCTTGTTATCTCCAGCTTCATACCAGAAATCATTGACCGTCGTGTCCTACTTGCTGTCGGATGTTTGGGTCGGTTGATATATGCGTTCAGAGTCGATGAAATGTACGAGTAGTTATACGCGTTGTTGAATGTGATGTTTTGAGTGTTGCAATCGGTCTTGAGGTATGATGAGAGGCCGCGTTCCAGAGAGAATGGAAACGCACGAGGATGAAAACGGGAAATGCGAAGCTGTCGGCGTGCAGAGCGGTGGATTGTCGAATCTGGGTAGTGAAGAGCGCGAGAGCGAGGGCGGCGGTTGGAGGCGGACGAGGTCGTCGAGAGAAGGCTAAGCAGGAGCGGCGGGCAAGATCGGTCGGCGAGAGAAGAAAACAAGAAAGAAAGCTGAGAAGACAAGACGAACAGTGGCGTGGCAGGCTCGCTGGTCGTCGAATCGGTCAAGTGGGAAAGCACTCAAATCAAGAGAACAGGATTGGGGCTATTATTGCCTGAGTTGTCAAGGCCACACCCGAGGGCTTTTATACATACAATCAGTACTACATGTGGTAAGCTAGGGATAATGTTCGTGGGTTCTGCCGGCGACAAGTTGCTCGGCGTATTGGATTTGTCGTACAATGAGTGCAGCCAGGCGGGCTGCGGTGCGTCGGTTGACGAAATTGGATGATCCCCGCTCGTTGTGTTGATGCGGCAGTGTTCGGTTTCTGGTTGTTTGAAGGGGAGGCGTGGTCGCAGGGAACGAGATGAGAGGGAAGGAGAGGAAAAAGGGACGGGGAGCAGTGTGATAGTACAAGCGATAAAGCTTGATAAAGGGGGAAACAAGGCTGTTGTCGCGAACTCACTACTTTTATGGCAAGCAGTGGGGGACGATGTAATACTTGAGGTGGAGGTGACTGAGCCAGAGACAGAGGAGTGAGAAGGAGAGGCAGACGAGTGCGAGATGCAAGACGTGGATCTGGAGTAAAGGCTCCAGGGTAAAGCAAGGGGGGTAGACAAGAGAATAGTCTGGGGACTATTCGCTACAATTCATAGGTCTTATATACTAATACAGGGTGGTCCGTGCGCAACCTCTAGGGCCGGCACTGGTACAAGTGACAGGTGTAATCTATCCATATATGGTACAAGGTGATCAGTCAGCTGTATGTCGGAGTGTGAAAGAGCATGAGTCATCTTGCTGCGCAAATGAGTCACCATGCTGCGCAATGCTGTGCGATTGCTAATCGGGTCCTTGTGCTTGGTAATACTTATTGCCTTTATAGGAGCCAGACTGTAGCCACAGTCTCACTCCTTATAAGGAGATTATTGATCAAGAGATATCCCTTATATGGTGATTCTTGATAACTACGAGCTTTCCTATTGGTCGGATACCGAGTCTATGAGACCAGTCTCTATAAAGAGACTTATATAGAGACACGTTCATTCCAGTGTGTTCCCCTGGTCACGTGTGGGTTCCCAGGATCACCTGTACTGTCCCACGGTCCCGTGTCCCCTGAGTCACGTGTACTTTCCCAGGGTCACGTGTTCCCAAGTTCGACTTGGTCACTTGACTATAGCTTGGCTTTAGGGGCGGGGCCTGTGGACTTAGGGGCATCGTCCCCGATCCCCTCTTAAGATCATGTGACCCAGGAGTGTGTGTGGAGGTCATGAACGCGGCCAAAGGCCGCGATCGCGACAGCTGTGGGTGACAACGCGATAACGGCAACGCCATATGGTTCAATCCTGCACATGGGCCGGCACGCACTATAACATGGCAGGTGCATGCTCAGTACTGGGTGGAGATGGGCGACGATCATCGCTCGTTTCCGAGCTCAGCGCATGCCGCATCCTTACAGCACATATCCCGATATATATTGGACACTCTATGTCTGATCCTATGGACAATCGCACAGATATGCATTGTTCTGAATATCTTATGCTTTAACATGTCGTCGACTAGGTGATATGCCTGTTGAACGTTGAACGTTGAACACGCACCTGTAGCTAGATTACATAGACGTGTGAGTAGCCGGTCCGGATATGGACCGTAGATCCGGACGCGCCAGGTGCTCCGATCTCCGATAATGTCCTGTGTTATATTCCGAGTCTTGTAGCTTCTAAAGTGACCCCTCCTCTTCTCTTACATAGGCATGTATGTAGTCGGTCCGGATATGGACCATAGATCCAGATGCACCTTAGGTGCTCCAATAATCAAAGCGTACTGTAAACCGTGCCGGGAAATCCGACAGTCACGGACTGCATAACCGAGGCGCGTCACAATCGGATTACTATATTCGGACTAATAGCTGCTATGAGCATGTATATGTGTATAAACTGCGCATAGCATATGCATGACGCACGACACTTGTCTTCCTATCATTCCCATCTCTTTTGTGTAGCCTTATCCGATGCATATAGATGAGCCATACTCAGGTAAGTCACTGGCATGTGCAGATACAATACGACTTGTAAATGAAGAGTCGATTTACGTCCAGAATAAAACATCTTTTATGACGTTCATATCACTGTGCTCTTCACCTCTCAGCCCGAGTTCAACACATGGTGCGATGTCTAACACCATCGAATGTGACGTGTGTTTTATTGAGAAGCGAAGCGAGACAATCTGCGATCACTACATGCTCCGATCGTGTTCCTATTCATCCGTTTCAACATGCAACTGCCAACGGCTGCCTCGAGGCTAACTGTCACTCGCCTATTTTTGTTTATTGACCGACCTTCGCACGTAATACCCGCCTTCAAAACGCCGTGCCCTTCGAGCATGAACCCCTTTTTTCGCCCACTTCTCTACTCGCTCGACTTCCACATACAAGTTAACTTGAAGCTATCCATCTCCTTCTCCATTATCACGATCTTCTCTACCTCTCCACACATCACAATGTCCACTTCTTCCAACCTCTCATCTATCATCCCGACTGCGAACGATGAAGATTATACCATGAACGACGTGTAAGTCCCTACTACCTACTGTAACCGATATCCAAGTCCATCGTTCTCATGTATGAAATCAGCACTACCAATCATCTGTTGAATGGCACAGACTTGGGTGGCCGATCCGATCACGAGAATACAACCGATGGTACAGGTCCGTTTGACCAGTCGTCTGATTTGGTCGATATAGCTCCAGTTCCCGAGGTATATCTGGCTGAGCTGGGGGATCACATCGAGCAGTCTAAAGTTCTTGAGAACATTATTGCGACGACTCTGCATGACCCTGCGAACTTTGACGCTTTCGATGAGAAAACTGTGTACAAACTGAGGCTCTCTAAGCTTCAGAGACTCTACGAGAACAAGGATCCTCGGGCGATCGACCTCCTCTCTAACCGGCACAAAATCATGATCGACGAGCGCTTTAGGCTTGAATTCGGACGACGACAGATCTTGTTGGATATGTCCCAGACTATGATCGACTATCAGCTGGTGGTCGCGAACTCTATCGGATTTGAGATCTTGCTTCCGAACGCTGCCAACGACCATCGATTCAGCTTCAACATGGATCTGAAGCGGCCACAGAAGCAATTCAAGGGAAAGCATGGGATGGTCGGGTTCAACACGAAGGGGCGAATGCTATATCTTGGACGAGCGAACAATGAAGAGGTGTATCTTACGATGGCTCTGAACGAGTTTCTTGGTGGATACTTCGAGGCATGTCCTGCTGGATACTCTACTGGATCGTCTGTGATGTGTCGATGGCACTATCAGCAGATGGTGATAATGTTTGCACACTTTCTGTCTATGATCCGTGAACTGGCGTACGACACGTATGGGAATATATACGATCAAGACCTTGAGGATGACAAGGCTGGATGGGCGATGGTGACGAACATCATGTACGTCCTCATATTCGAGTCATTGCTTCTACGCCCCACGTCTGTTTCTGTACTGGATTTGATGATCCATAAGACATTTATTGAGATTGATAAGTGTGGTGGATATGATTTGATTGTGTCCATTCACTGTATCTTTGACATTTTGATTTGTTGCTTATCCTGCGGATGGGATGTTATCCTATTGTAGGATATATATATGTTTATGTTCGATTTCTATATGTCTATGATTGAGCACCATCGCCTTTCATACGCCACAATGGTTTGCACAGGGTGACACCTCGTTCGGGATTGAGAACCATTGCAATGTACTGTGTGCGATGCTGCAGATAGGGAGAGGCCCTATTGCGCGGCATTGCGCAGTGTCGATTTATTCACACTGCGATGCCGCGCATAGGGCGTCTCCCTATCCGCGGCATCGCACACACTCCATTGCAATGCTTCTCATTCCTATATGCATCGCTCCTTACACTACCTTATTTCATTCATCTAACCATCCCATATGTCCTTATACACACAGTCTCATTCCCATACCTTCCCGCTCCTCCATCTCAATCTTTCTCCCTTTCTCCCTCATCTTCCTTCTCATCTCATCGCTTCCAGGGATGAACAATCAATCTCTTTGAACTTCGAAGACGTCCGCGCCCTACATCTCCTCATAGTAGACGGTTATCATTCTTGGGTAGACAACGCTCCCAATTCTTGGAAGAAAGATCTTTTCCTCCAATCAAACTCTCCAATATTAATCACCTCCCGTTACGGTCAAAACGCCTCCATCGCCCTCCCAAACAACAATTCAGACGAAGCAGACGCTTGGCATAGAGAACGTGATTATTCTAAGGTCGCATTCCTCACCTTCGCCCTTGCAACCTCTATAGAGTAACTCATCCCATTTCTTCTCTCTTTCATCTTCTTACTCAACCCTCCATCAATCCACCATCCAGTTGCACTCGCATACATGATTGGGACCCCATCCCCATACACAACATCAATCGAAAATACAACAATCGGATATATGACGATGACAATCAATTCTTACGTCATAGAGTAGACCTCGACACATACCCTCTCATAGACGAGAATGGTGATGAAATCCCCATATTCAATCGTAGCGGAAAGAGGATCGAACGAAGAATTCCTCTCGTCGATCCAGACGAACCTCATTGTGGCGTCTTCCTCAAGTTGGACAATATACACGCTCTCTTCAACACACATGACCAATTGTTTGAAGATGACGATCTACATGATCCTTCCTCTTCCTCTCATAACCTGCCCTCTCATTACATCAACATAGATGCTTACCCTATCGCCTTCCTCAGATCTGCAGGCAACATTCAGGCTTCCGGAATCCCATCTTGTTTCCTCCCCTCTCTCGCAGCTATAAACCAGTCTATTCGTCGTGATCCCAATCACCCATCCCAATCCATACATTCCGATGATGACATGGACTTAGATGCCCCTCCACACAACCCACTTCTTGGTGGCCAACATGTTCTCAAACCCATCGCCTCCCAGTTCTACAATTATATCGCACATTGTACCGCCACCCATGCAGGAACACATGATTCGATGCAGGGAACAGTCACAGCCGCCATAGCTGGCGGTTTCGCTCAATCAGGTAAGCATAGAAGAGTCGCACACAACTTGATCGATTACTGCGACACGGCCTTGCCCTCCGATCGCTTCAAAAGCCACATAGACATCGAGGGCTGTCCTTCGTCTTGTCGGGCCGAACTCGTCTACTCAGTAGACGTTAGAGCTCTCAGACACCCTACAGGAAGGTACGTTTTTCCTCTACCCATCCCTCCATCCCTCCCTCCCTCACCCTTTTCTTAGATTCATCTTTAATAATATCATCACCCCTCTCACAAATGCTTGGAAAGAAGACGATGTCATCGATACCCTCAAACACTTTCTTCTCGTCCTTACACCAGATGTCAGCCCTCTTCTCCTTTCTATTCCTATCTTGCCCACTGAGCCCACACCTCTTATCCATACTCTATAGGCTTTTCCCGCTTTATACAATTGGGTCGCCAACCCAATCATTCGCCTCATTGAGGCTTTATACAATTCCCAATCTGCTCTTATCCGTGACAGGAAGCAACCTTGCCCTTTGACCTTGGAACTCCTCGCTTCTTTGGAACGTCTCTTGTGCTATTGTCACACAGGCAACACCGCCGTTCTTGCTACCTCTCTCATGAATCCTCTCGGTCTCAGTCGCGCAGCTCTTACAGATGGTTATCCTATGCTTCTCAACCCTTTCCAACAGCCCAACATCGTTCTCGCTTCAAGACATGGTTTCAAGATAAATCCATCTGCTTGGCCATTGAAAAATGGCTACCCTGCAGTAGCTTCGAAGAGAGCTCAGATCCTTACTTATTCTATCAACCATTTCTTGGTATGTCTCATTCGTTTTTCTTTTTCTTTTAATCCCCTTTCTATCTTCTCATCCTATCCATCATCCTCTATCACTTATTCTCCTGTCTTAGGCATACCAAGCAATCCTTCGCATATCTCATTCTCTTACCGTGAATCCGACGAAGCCATATCCTGGTCGTCTCACACCCACCCAGTCTCGTGCGATGCACATCTTGGAAATAGCCTTTTCAGAACTCTTTAATGATACAAGGCAACTCGTCGCTGATGGTATTCGCCAAGATATCGATCATCGCAACGCCGACCATCTATCAGGTCACGACTCTTCGGGTATACACCATCGTTCAAAAGACCGCGAGAACAACCTCAAACGCTGGCTCAAATTGGACAACCCTCTATCCTACGGTCATAAAGATAAAAACAAGACTTTCGAGACCCTTTTGCAAGCCGTCGTCGCTGAGAAGGAAGATTTATAGGAGGTCTAATTTAATTCGGTTCGGGGTTCCAGCTTAGGTTCGGGGTTACTTTTTCACTTTTAAAATGGATGAATATATATACGTTAATACCATTGATAAATAGCCCTTCTAAAGGGCTTTCAAACAAGCCTAAGATTAGTGAATTTGGACAGGATTTGGATGAGATATACACCAATCATATAATATCAAGGTCGAAAATAGCAAGTATCAATGCCGCAGATAGGAGTGATCCTATCCGCGGCATGGGTTTTGTGTATATTTTTCAGGGCTTTCTAACAAGCCCAAGATCAGCCAGATTGGACATGATCTGGATATGATATCTCCATAATACTGTAGACAACTGATTAGGGTATATCTCAATCAAATCATATCGGATTTGGGTGATCTAAATTTCCACAGAACCATGCCGCGGATAGGATCATTCCTATCCGCGGCACGGGTTTCAGTGCATATGTGTCAGGGTTTCTCTAACAAGTCCAAGATCAGCCAGATCCAGGTGACCTAAATTGCGATTAAACCATGCCGCGGATAGGAGTGATCCTATCCGCGGCATAGGTTTTGTGTATATTTTTCAGGGCTTTCTAACAAGCCCAAGATCAGCCAGATTGGACATGATATGGACGAGATATCTCCACAATACTATATACAACTGATTAGGGTATATCTCAATCAAATCATGTCGGATTTCGGTGATCTAAATTTCCACATAACCATGCCGCGGATAGGATCACTCCTATCCGCGGCATGATAATGTGC
>QFFA01002044.1:14676-27969 GCA_003316565.1 Russula foetens | reverse complement strand
AAAAAAAAAAAAACATACCAAATTTCATCGATTTCATCCCTCTCAACTTCCTTGGGGGGGATACCCTACTGGTAGATGGATGAGAAAGTTTTCATTTGCCTTACGGATGTCGTTTAAATACCGCTTACAACATGCACTTTCCTGTCATTGATCATTCTCCCTCAACTAGGGCCATTCCTCGTATTCCTTGCAGCAGCGCCATCTCTAACTCCCATCATCCATATTACTTGCCCCCTCGAGCTCAATGTCCGGAATAAGGGCCATTGGGGAAGTACAAACAAGAAATGAAACCGACACGCTCTTCGATAGCGAGTTGTGGTGGCGGGACCATTACCATCAAGTTGAGAACCATGGGTACCGACTCCGTCCTAGGTATCACCCCGATTGGGAGCCCTCTTGGAAAAAGTATGGCAAAACTTCTTCCACCGCGGAGGATGGACAGCCCAGTCTCGTGAGTACAGTCAGCCAGAAAATTCCCGAACTAATATTTGATTCAGTTCCGGGCAGCGATGGACGCAACGCGCCAGCGGAATGGGAAACTAGTCATGCTCAAGAGGGCTTCTACGAGGGAACTGGAGATTAGTCAGCTAGTCTCTTCCCCGCGACTCAGGCACGACACCAGGAACCATTGCGTCCCTTCGTTGGACGTTATCGAACTACCCCATGCCCATGACCAGAAATTGATGGTGATGCCCCTCCTGCGCCCATTTGAACAGCCTCGTTTCCAAACATTTGGCGAATTCGTGGCGTTCTTCACACAGATCTGTGACGTGAGACCCACACATCACCTGTTCATAGTAGTCGGCGGACTGACAATCCTTGACCTCAGGGTCTTCAATTCATGCACGAACAAAATATTGCCCACCGGTATGTTTTTTCTAATGTCTCTAATATAACACTTCTATATGGAACTCTCTCAGGGACTGCACAGCAAGTAGCATCATGCTCGATGCAATTGGGATGCACCCTCACCCTACCCAATGGCGAGCCCTTATCAGGAAAGCTTCTAAGGATGGCATTTTAACCAACATCAAGCTCGACCCGTCTGGGATGTACCCTAAAGGGTTTCACCCAGTCAAACTGGATCGAAGCAGGGATTTCAAAGGAAGAGCTAAGAGATACACCCGGACGCAGCGGCCGACGCGCTATTATCTAGTCAACTTCGGCTCGTCCCGCCGATACAACTCCCGAAATGCATTGGACGAACCACTTCCTGGTGGTGACCATACTGCACCTGAGCAACAGCTCGAGGGACTGTGCAATCCGTTTCGTACGGATATATATGACTTTGGAAGCGTCATTCGTGAGCGATTCCTGAAGGTGCGCACCTATGTATTGGTCAGTTAGGTGGCTTAGACGGTCTTTCAGGTGTACAACGGCTTTGATTTCATGATAGACCTGGTTGACCTAATGACAGACGAGGATCCAGAAAAGCGTCCGGTGATCGAGGACGTCATTTCGAGGTTTTCTCATATCCGCAATTCTTTAAGCAGATTCAAGCTGCGCTCCCCCATGACGTTTAAACAGGATCACAGCATCATTACTACACTTCGGTATGCCTGTCAGGCAGTTCGCACTGCACGATACATTGTTTCTAAGAAGGCTGCCATACCAGATGCTTAAGTATGTGTCGTCGAGTTTACATATTGTCTATGGTACATGTTATATTTGATTTAATATGCTCTTTACCCGTGAAGTAGTTTTTGTTGTACTGACACGTCTGTACTTTCTTTTACTCGTAGGCATGCTGAAACGCTTTCGGCCATGGGGAAGCCACGGCTACCAAGTGCGAGCAGAGGAACTCTTCGAAGACCTTGGGGCTGCCGATGTGTGAATGGGAGCGCATTGATAAAACCTTTTTAAACACACACGAGAGCTCGCGAGCCTGGAGACAACCGGGCACGGAGGTGCGAATATGAGCCACTCGCTTGCTCAGCGTCAAGTAAGGGGCACTGGTGATGAATAACTGTGGATACATGCGGTCTCGGCGTCACTACGGCGAGACGCTCAACGCTCAGCGCTCAGGTCCCAACCCTCATATCAAACGTTGATAAGGCCGCAAGACATAAATTCGGGACTGGTGGAGTGATACCAAACGTATACGCCAGTATATTACGACATTCGATTCAGCGATCCGTCGAATTACATTTAATATCACCCTATTGCAATATGTCTTGTCCTGCCAACGCATCAGTACCAATACTGGAGCGAGGAAGAGGGCACTAAGAGGGCCCAGGTGAAGGTACGAGTCCGATGGTGTGCTGATGTAATGAAGATGTGTCACGGTAGTGCCAGTGGGTGTGGCCGTGGCTGAGTTCGTTTCTGAGTTGCTTCACCTGTGCAAGTTTTCCGTCCCGATTACCCATAGACCGTGACACTCTCAGAATCCATCGTTTCCTTCATTATTGTTTTGATGTCTCGGAAATGATCACGACAATTTGAAGCATTCAGTCATCGGACCAGTGCGATGGGATAGGAGGATACCGAGCGGGAGCCTGAGCTTGCGCGACGATGCGCGCGGATAGTGTGTCGAATGCGAAGGTGCGTGGTGTCATCCTTCTCCCCGATTAGCTGTCCTATGTAACCGTCGGCTCCACATACCAACCAGCAGAATAGTTCTTTGGAAACTTAGAGTAATGGGCACTGCGAAGTATGCTTCACAACACGGCATCGAAGAGGGCAGACGGAAAGGCAAGCAGCAAAGTCCCTTGCAGATGGGGAGAAGACGCCATAGCACCCCAATTTGGGTGACACTCGGGAATAAGATAAGCCGGCTGGAAAGGATTGCGTGCGGTCTTTGCATTAACTGGGACCACTTCGACATTTTGGCTCGCTACGAGTCGCTAGGCAGAAGGCGTTTTGTTTGTTTGTGTTCCTCCACCATCCGAACCTCTCTCCGACATCGTGCTCAGCTCACAACTCTCGTTGGGTTCCGACACAGGAAAATGGTTTATTGAGCACAAAGAGAATCGATGCCGTTACGACTGCCTCTCCGAGAATGGATGCATCACTACAAGTTTCAAATACATGGGCCCAAGTCGATACGATACGCTGAAATTCGACTTAGGCGAGGTCAGATTCGTGAGGCGTGCATGATCTTTTCTAGAGTTGGCTTTGTCTGTGGGTTTCAGGTCGTGTCAGGCGCCGTCCACAGAGTTACAAACTTCGGCAAGATGGCGAACGCTTCTCTTTATTGTCGCGGGTATGTCTGTCCAGGGTCTCCGTCCTACACTGCGCGCTCATACCCCACACAGACTGCCCCATCTGATCTATGACCCTCTTATCACTACCGCTACTTTTGTCACACAGGCTATCGAAAACCATGCATTCGATCCGGTGTGAGGGATGTCGGAACAAACACGAGTGTCTTTGTTTGAAGATGGACATCGCACCCTAGCTCATGACTTCGACACATCGGGATGAGCGCATTGATGTGCTTGCGATAGTCCTCACCCAGCTACGTTGGTTTCAATCTAAGGGCTAAGTCGAGCCGATCAAAACACCACAGAAGTGTAGCAACTTAGAGCCTGATATTGGCTGCTCTTCTGGTCTCAGGTGAGGTAAGTGTTCAACTCTGAACCGCTGGTCTAGAACCCTAATATCTACGTGTCGTGACAGGCCGACGGCCAGGTTAGCATTTATGTACTGTTATGCAGCTATGGCAACCTGCCAACCCACGTGATATCCAGAACTCATGTATCGGTCACGGTTTTAGGTCACTCCGGTACACGCATACGATGCGTGGAGCTTCCAAGGACATCCCTGAGCGCCGAGACTCGGACACGTACTGAAGGCCCTGGTTAGGTCACTGTAGTCAGTCAACCAGCAGCGTTGCGGATCAATTTTTTTTTGTTTTGAGGGAAAGCTACAAACTCTCACTAGATCTCACTGATTGTATACCCTATAGGGCCCAAAGTGGGACTCAAAGCGTGAGGAGGCTCAAGCTGGCACATCAGCACGCCACTGACAGCTGGGAAGCTGTGTGAGTGCTGTGTGACACAGGCGGTCCGATCGGCGTAAGCCATTTGGGGAATCCTCGGGCTTCCTGGAACTCATACGGCCGGCTCTCCGTGCAGGAGTCCCCACGTATAAGGTTGATTATCACACCATCTCAAGAGTCACTAGTCACTATCACCCTGTACCCTATTTGGACCATGATCTCAGTCGCGGGTCGCACTGGACGCAAAGCGCCAGCGGGAATGGACACCCAAGGCTTTCTGAGAGATCTATCCTATACACAGGCTACTGGTGATCGTCTACGCAGCTGAGGGGAGACAGGTGAAATGCGCCATTCTGAAAGAGAGCTTTAGTACCACACAGTAGGTGGAGTGTCAACGGTATCCGACAGGCATCAAGAACGAGTTGGTCTGCTGAAGGCTACGGCTCGGGGTCCACCATGGCCTGCAAGGTCGTATCAGTACCCCGTTGAGGGTGGAGTCGTCTCATTGAACTAACCTGGATGACTTGCAACGCCTCGTTGGCCCTTCTGGCATAGAGCCTGGCTGGTTCGATTCGCGCCAGCAGATGCCTTCCATTCAGTACTTGTCTGTGATCCTCTGCGCTGGGGAGACGACGTCTTTCAGTATGATATGGCACTGGTAATCGGAAGCATACTCACTATCTGAGCCAGTCATGGGCTTGAACCCACTTTGGCGTACTCAATTGGAGTCCGTAGGTTGCGAGCAAGTCAAGAGCCGCTTTCACCCACTGGTCGCCATGCTTTACCAGTTTTTCGGGTACCCAGTTGTCGAAAATATGCATGGACTTGCGTTAATTCTGGGGTTTCAGGGAGGGTGAGGTAAGTGTTGTAGTAACTAGCCATACCACCCCAACTAAATAGAAGATGCGCCGCCAAGGCGAGGTGAAATGATCTCAGATTCACGATATATTGTCACAGACGTTGGTATGCTATTCTATGTCATTGGTGGAGAGCACCACGCAGTACGGGGGTTCAACCTCGCGCGCCCGTGCCCGCGCCTAACTGACAATTACGTATGTCAACTTACTATGTAAAGTTAAGACAAGTTCTCATATAACCCCTGTGTCGACTTGGAGGCGTTACCGTCAATCTAATTGAACCCCTGTGGACACTGTCTGACCAAACTGAGAAACTGTCTTCCAGCATTAGCGGATCAATTGTGATTGTCGACAAGGCGCCGCAAATCCCACTACGCACTTCGAACATCCTATGTGATCGATTGTCCATCATCAGAACCCTATTACCCCCTAATTCCAGGTCGGACTTAACGGCTTAACTTTCGGGGGAACCCTCCGAAGTACCGTCCATCCCCATGTCAATTTGCCCTGGGTGTGTATTATCACCGCGCAAGAAACACCGTGACCGCGGAGGCTAGTGGATGACCCCTGACAAATAGCGAAAGGGACACCAGAGGGTTTGCATGTATATATCAAGTGGAGGTAACGTTAAGGTGTTCGCCGTATCCTGCACATGTGGTGAGCGCTCTGGCTGGTGTAATCAGTATCGACATACATATATATATATGTACTGACATGTTGCAACCTCGCGTATTAGACTGAAGAAGTGCCCGATCATGCGATAAGGACTCGGACGACCTGCAGAGGTCTTTTTGGGTTCGCGCTAACCCATTCTCGAGCTAATGTCGGACAATTTCAACGGACAGTTCCGTGAGCCAGTCACCAGGGAGTTTGTTTCTGATATTGGCTCGATAACCTGACTAATCTCCGAACCGCCTCAGCTCGTGCTTGGGTACAGGGCGCTCATTGTCGCCTTGGCACTTCCGCCGTGTTTACTGCTCTTTTCCCAGCAACGACCTGCCCAATAGCATGCCGTGATTTGAGAAAAAATTGTCCGCTACACTGCCCTTCGACGGAGTAGTATTTGCCATATGCGGTCTCATTCCACCGGCATCATCTCATCGCCGGGTGTTATCCTTGTTTACTTGGGGCGATTCTGCAACAATTCCCATCACCCGTATTTTACATCCTCTTGGGCTCAACTCCTCGTATGGAAGACCAATCGAGAATGAAAGTTGACCTTCTTCGACGGCACGCGCTGTAGTGGCATAACCAAACGGAGGGATTCACGGCCATGGGTGCGTACACCGCCCCCAGCCACGTATCACTCTGATCGTGATTCTGATTCGGGAAGCCTCTTTGGTCAAGGTCTATTTCACCACGGAGGATGGCCAATATAGTCTCGTAAGTGTCATCTGTCCTGTATTATCTTGCCTCAGTTGCGCGCCACGATGGACGCGCCATGCCAGCGGGATGGGAAGAACGTCACGCGCCTATGTGAACTTGTGAAGAGATCTGGCGTAACCAACTGCTTACCCGCGACTCGGGCATGACCCCCAGGAACGATTACTGCCGTTTGCAGAAGCTTTCGGACCACTCAATGCCCCTGATCGGAATTTGATGATGATGATGCGATTCCTTCGCCCATTTAATGGTTCTCATCTCCAGAGTCGGAGTCCAGAAGATTGGCGAGGGTCTTCGCACTCAGGCCTGGATTCGATACCTGCGAATGGTCTGGTTGAGGGCTTGCGCGGACGTCCCAATCCTTGAGCCAAGGCCACCATTCCATGCACCTCCGAGTGATTTCTCGCGTTATTGTTGCGCTCCTACATGAAATTCTTTTCAGACATCGTTATTGTGATATGCTGGTAATCACAGGCGTAGCCACGAGTGTTTCCGACTGTTGAATACCTTGCCCCGCAGTTCCGGATTATGCCGCATTGGGATGGGCGTACCCACGTCCGATCAATGAAATTGGTTGCGCTCGCTAAGTAGATGGCTAGAAAGAGCCTTCGTTCAGCTAAATCATTAGCTTCCAATCCATGTCTGGTTGATCACAGCAGTGCAAGTGCTTCCAGTGTCCTCATTTTGGTTTCATTTACCATTTCAACGACACGCGTTCTCAGCGCGTAACTGGCAGGTGACCTGTCAACATTGCTAAAAAACTAATACTTAAGTTGGGCTCCACGGGTTTCGTGATCGGAGAAACCCTTCTATCGCGTTGTCCATGCCCCGCCGTGACTTTCCTACCCCTGTGATGCATCACATCCTGAGATACCTTTCATCCCTGGCACACCCGCCGTTAATTTCCCCCTTTCCCCAGAACACGATCTTCAGAACTCATGCACGAGCCACAATTTCGCCCCAACACGCCCACTGCGCGTGGCGCTTACAAACACAGCCTTCCGAAGTGTACCCCGTGCTGCCCATCTTGGCGAATGGCCCGGCAGCTGCGGAGACAGGTTTTCCAAAGTGAGATTCATCGAGAACCAGTTGGCTACCTATTGGTCGCCAGCCTAAGGGGTGGAAGATCCAAAGGGGTACGAGGTGGCGTATATTTCGCCGTATAGAACGTGATCAAGGCTGAAGTGGGGTATGCTGATCTCATACGTGTCGTCACAGAGAAGTGGGCATGCGAAAGGTGTTTTTTGTCCTGTGCCAGCTGTGCCAGTGGTTCCATTCGTGAACTTGCGTAATAACAGTGCGGGCTAGGATCAGACATGGAGATGATAGACAGAAGACGTTGTTCTGATGTTCTGATCAGAATCAAGGAGGTGACGCTCGCTAATTGCCGCCGATGCCGAGGATATGCCGACTACACGTGCGAATGCTTTCTCGTTTCTCGTATCTCACCACTGCAACTTGAAAGGCTAAAGTACTAAAGTACTGTATTGCCTAGCTTGTACGTCTGCGTGACAAATAAAACAGCTGGTATAGTAGACCACCACGTCACTCTTCAGTCTCTTCTACGGACCATGATCTAAATGCTACGAGGGAATCACTTCTACCTGACTGAGGCCCTATAATCTTCGTAATTCTGAAGAGGATTGACGACCAAAAGTGATCCACAGCTTGAAATAGACAATTTCATTTCTCTTCTACGAGCGCCAGTCATACATCCACCAGACGTGTCGGTCTGCCCGAGGGATACGGCCTCTCCGTGAGGGTCTATCATGGCCTGCAAGACAATATAAACTCCCTCAAAAAGCGAAGGCGGACCATAAGACCAACCTTGATCGTCTCCAGCGCTTTCCTAGCGTTCCTGACATATAGCCTCGTCGCCTTGATCCGCGCGAATAGGTGCAGTCCCTTCAGTACTTGTTTGTGGTCATCTGCACTGAGGAGACTCGGCCTTCGAACACACGCCACCAGGGTTGAAAATTTGACTTACTGATCGAGCAATTCCTCGACTCGCTGGCGCTTTGATTGACTCAACTGAGCCCCGTGAGTTGCGAGAAAATCACGGGCATCTGATACTAGCCGGTCGCCGTGAACGACTCGTTTCTGTGGGCTCAAGCTGTTGAAAGTGACCATGGTTTTGGGGCTCGTTCTGGGATGGCTGATGGTGGAGGTTTGGGGCACTGTCGTCCTATGGAGATACTGCTCTGCTTTTAATGGTGATACCCGAAAGGTCAAAGAGTACTTACTTGGTTCACGATTGAGTATATTAACGCAATGCAGGCGACCATATTAATAGGAAGTGTTTGTGTGGACCGATGTCCAAAGTATACCGCACAGCAGCGGGTGAATACTCGCAAACTCATGTTCGGGCTGGGCCGTGCATTGATCGTTGAAACAGCACCGACCTAATATGTGGAAACAAGACAAAGAATTTTCGATCAGAAGCAGGGCCATCGTCGTTAGGTGATCCATTCAACCCCTCCTTCGAAAGTATTACCTGCCGATGTCGGTGTAGTTAGGCCAATAATGGTCTAAATGCGGTACCCTGGCTGCACTTGTGCCAATTCCAAGAGGTCCGTCCGAGTCAAGAAGAGCCCGACAATTAAGAAGATCCTTCAAGCGAAAGGCGGGCAGCTGCATCATGGTGGGTGCATTAATAGGCCGCATCGTCCACCAGCACCAAGAGACGCCCTCCTTCGTGGGTATTAATCCACGGGCGATCGCGAGGGTCGGCGTTGGCACCTTCGACTATCAATAGATATGCAGGTTCTGGACGGCCGATCACGATCACGGGTTGAGACGGGCGGTGGCCCATTTCACGTTGAAGGTGGGTTCCTTGTTCCTAATGGGATCGATTACAGTCACTGAACCTGCCATTGCGGTCATGCAGCGTAGCTGTCAATTCTGCTATTCGTCCGGTTTCAATAGGGCACACGTGTTCAACGTGTTTACGGTGAGGCTGCGGTATCCCGAACGTCCATTATGACTTGACTGGGCTCTACGGGTCCATGATCGGCATAACTTTCTATTCTGTACTCCATCTTGCTACTCGGGTATTCCGTGGCCTCCTTTGTTACTCCCCCCTCTTGTTATATGAATATCCAGAACTCCATTATTGGGTCATTGCCTCGAGTCATGAATAGAAATTACCAGGGAACAGGATTCATGAGCTTATGTGCAAGCAGCCGCGCTGACCGCGCATGGAGGTACATGTGTGGAGACAAAAGAATGTTGGATGTGCAAACGACGCGTCACTGTGCGGCACCCGGTCCGAAGCCCGGGAACCGCACGTGTTTTCGGTGCGTGGTTTTGCGTTTTCCTAAGCTACATCCCGGAATACCATCTCATCTCATCAACGTTGTATATCGTCCCGCCAACTGGCCTATCATAGGTCCTAAAAAAACAGCATTGACAGCGTTCCCGTCCAAGGGGACGAACAACACTCAACACATGGTTCTGAAGCGTGAGTGTCAAAGGCGCTCTCGGCTGGTGACCATTGACGCACCAGCGCGGGCATAGAAAGGCGAGTAGGACCTCGACGCAATACCGCGACACCTCGTTGTGAGGAAAATCTTCTAGCGATATGTTTACAGAAAAGTGCGGCTCTGGGCCAAGTGGGATGATAGGTCACTGTACACGTTGACCGGCGTGAAGGCACATTAGCCAAGCAGCAGACCGAAGACATGTGCGCCCCCATCATGATTGGCAATAGATGCAGATTGATGTTTCAATTAGCGCAGGTCGAAATTCATCACACGCTATCCCCATTCTGGAGGCACCGTTTTACAAGTGCACACTGGCATTTGCGCGATATGGGCTCGACCTAAAATGTCCTAGAGATCTCGCGTGTGCTTGGATACCGCCGGTCAAGTTGGACTAAAGGGTTGCTATCTCGCTGTGGCTCTCTCGACGTGTTGGATGACTGTGCGACTGATGTACGCACTGACATGGGTCAATGACGTAATGAAAATGTGTACGGATCTGGCCACACCAGTATAAATTCACATGGTCATCAATCAACTTTAATGACTAGATTCAATTGCTTCACATGTCTCACGTCCATAAACAACTTCCAGAATCCATCATTCGCGGTCCGTTCTCGCTGAAGTGACATCTTCGGGGTCATCAGCGGCGCGTCTGGTTCCCATAGCAGCGGCATCCTATTTCCGCCCCTAGAAAACATCTCGAAATTTCCATCAAGTTGGATCATCTAGATATCGAACCAAGGGTTGGTATGGGGGCACCGAGCGGGAAGTCACGTGCAGGTATTGTGTCGAGTGCGAAGGTGCGTGGTGGTGCTCTTATACAGTCAGCTATTCTACGTAAAGCAGTCGGAAAGGAATGCCGCAGGTTCTCTGGCGAGTGGCGAGCTACCCAAAATGGGGCCTATCACGGTCGTGTTCTTGTCTTGCGTCACGCTCCGCAGACGGCAAAATAGGGTCCCTCGAGTCGCGGAACTGGCGCAGGCTGAATGTTAGCCACCAATTTTAGCCGGGGTTCTACGCCGAAGGCGCACATTGTAACACATGATTACGATCGTAATGAAGCTGGCGGGTGTGCATACGACATGTTGGTCCGACATATAGTTGGCAAATCCGTTCGAGGAATGCCCCTTCTAGCGTCAAAGGACGTGGAGCACATGGTGCGACCGGCGTCGTCGCGTTAGACTTCCGTTATCAGCCCGAATGGACGGAAATCCGGAACAAGAGATCAACGGATTATTTCGGTGAATTAGCAGTTGAGTTGGACATCTGACAGGTCAGCAATAATTCACAAGTTGAGGTCAATGCGTTGGTACTTTGGTCAACCTAAACAATTAACTCACGCGAGGTCCTAGTGGTGTTACAGTAGCTGTCTCAACGAGGTGCGTTGGTCCCTGTGTGGGCCGTGTAGCGAAGTACCGTGACGGTGTGAGGGTATTGAAGGGAAAACTTCGATCCATGGCGCGGTTAGGCAAGAGGGAAAGGAGGGAAAAGGAAGGTGACAACGAGGGACTTGCATGCCATTGTGGTGAGACTGAGGGTTGAGGACCCAAGAAAAATCGGAGTCAGGGTATTTTGAATGGAAGAGGCCAAGGCCAAGTGAGCAGGCGATGCTTGCGATTTCGGCCGAAGGCTGGTGTAGTCGTCGGTCGGGCGACCCGAACGCCCAGGTACAGGTCAGGTACGACACCGCGGAAAATACCGATTACAGAGGCAAATCCGAGTCGGCCGATAGGTCACCGGGACTGATCGATCTGATCTTCCATGTGGGCGCGACGCGCCCGACGCCAGCTTTCAACTGCGCATTCACCAGTCATTCACCCCTTATTCTCTTTGTCTAAGCCTGAAAATTTATCATATTGACATATTTGTGAAGTGGTGTTTCTCTCCTCCTAGTGCCTTTGCCGAGGCAGATATGCTATAAAGCCCAACTGCTGAGACTTCACGGCTCAGCTATCTACCATTCCCCTCGACAACTCAATATCCCACCCATCACATCATCCCTCCGTACCCTCCACAACGTCCAAGAGCTGGCGCACGCTCATGCCTACCTTCAGCGCCTGGAGGCCCGGGATTTTGGTCGAATACGGCGACCAGCAACTGTCAGCGGCCCTCCACATGCTTGCGTCTTATGGGCCTGAGTTAGACCGGTCGAGGCGTAACCAAGCCCGGAGTTTAGTTGATTAGTGAGTAGGCCTTTCAACATTGATGCTGTATTCTAAGACAGGATCTCCCCAGTGCAAACGACATCAAACATACCCTGAACACCAAACACTTCCTGGCACGAATAAAGCCGGCAAGGCTATACGCCAGGAAGGCTAGTGAAGCACTCGAAATTATCAAAGTTAGTTGTAGGGTAAATCCTGAGACTGATGTTCTGATCGTGATATCCAGGCTATGCCGGTTCTTGGGGCTATACCCCCAGACTGTCCCAGACACTCTCAACAGACCGACTCGTGGATGATGCCCAACGGTGACGGCGCTCGATGAAAGGAGAGGGGGGAGATCTGACCCCGCCGAAGGAGTTGGGGAGGCGTGAGCATCCAAGGTGCACTGATGGTGCGCAAGAGCTGAACACGCGCGTTGAGTTGACTGTCAGACCTGCCTCTGCGTGTGGCCTCCGTTGGATGGAGAAGATCGGGCACGCAATAATGAATGAATGGGCTTTGGACCTATTTCCGTTTCCAATGCATCGAGCGCGTCAACCTTTGACTCTTTAGGTTTCGTTCGAATGTCCACAGACCGACGGCGACCCCTCATCGAGGCCTTATCGGCCTTATCACCGCCCATTTGTATTTTCCCTTATATTACCCTCCTATTTTCTCTTTTCTGTGTGATCACGTACATGTTATCTTCACTCGAGGAGTCGCGCTATCGCCCCCAACTTATTTTCGCGATTTTTGATATGCATCAGCCCATGTGACCTGGTACTCGCTGGTTTCTCACCCTAACTCTCATGTAATATGTAATGAACGAAATATGAACAGAAAAGCGTGTTCATTAATTGCCGCTTATCATCGCCGGGGCAACTGTGGCGCAGAAAACGTCGTGCATTGGTCAGCCAGGTAGGCAGAAACGGCAAAAAGTCAAGTAGCCCACCGCGAGGGTCGAACTCGCAGCCTTCAGATTGCATGTGCACCCGCCGTGCTGTAAGAGTCTGACGCTCTATCCGATTGAGCTAGGCGGGCTGCGGGATTTGAATCTGGATAAGGTCACTAGACACTGTGGCCTCAACTGAGTTCGCGTCGATATTTTGATTACAATCAGTTCGCGTACGGCTACTAAAGCTACAGGACATCCTGGTCGTATCACCGTAAGTAATGCTACTCTACAAACCAATGAACATGTTTAGGGTAAAGCATAGGTAAATTAGGAGTCATGTTTCGTTCCGAAGATGAAGGGTAAGTCTGTGCTCGTGTCAAAGAATTAGTTGGGAGCGGAGTGGAGGGGGCAGCGGAGGAATATGGTGGATGGTGTGTCTCTGGAGAAAATCACGTCCTAGCGGGTGTTACAGTAGCTGTTCCAATCAGTTGCGTTGAGCCCGGTGTAGGCCGTGCCCGTGTAGCGAGGTACCGTGACGCTATGAGGGTATTGAAGGGAATACTTCGATTCATGGCCCGGGGGCAAGAGGAAA
>QFFA01002044.1:0-14614 GCA_003316565.1 Russula foetens | reverse complement strand
CTGAGGACCCAACTACAGTAGTAGGAAAAAGCGCAGTCAAAGTATATTAATGTCGGCCGACAAGACCGATGTGCTCACTTGCAAGCGAAGATTCCCCGGACTGGCGGATCCGTCGTCTTCCATCGCGGCATGCACCCCATCTCCGGAATCGTGTTCGCATGTAAGTTAATTTTTGGAGGTTAGACGCAACGACATCGCGTAATGACGGTCGAGAACCCGGAAGAGCGGAGAAGTCGTCGAGAAATTTAGAACGTATTCGCGGGCATCGACCTCTGGTCCAGCTTGCTATGGATAAACAATTCTTGAAATCAAAAAGGAAGTACATCGTAATCCTACAATATCCATCACCGTCATTCCCCAAACACAACTGCAATTCTTTTCTGTTATTGAGAGGCAAAGCGGTATTCTCCGAGTCCGATGGGTCTTGGTCCTCAGGTTTAGGGTAACGTCCGGCTATATCAGGGGAGGGTTGTGTGAGTGACTGCGACACAATGCGGTGATTCGGATTAGGACTTCATCAAATGCATAGAGAGGAATGATTTCCAATGTAAACTTCGATCAACACTAGAGATTACCAGGGGCAAAGACGAAAGACATGGGACGTGGGAAATTTGTTATGAAGAGGGTGATGTCATTGACATTCGTCATGCATGAGGGGTATGGTCAGACTTGTTTTCAGTTGCATCAGCAGGTATGTGGGGCGCCGCATGGTCTGCACTACTATCGGTCAGTATAGGAATAGGCGAGGGTACAACATCGGGGATAGAGGAACTTGAAGATGGGTGGGTGGTTGTCGTATTCCCTGTATGTCGCGGAACAGCGTCACCACTTGGGTGAGGACAGCTTATGGGGCCGACCATGGATGACACTATGGAGTCGTTGGAAGTGCCTTGTATTGGCCCAGCCGCAGCGCTGTCGGAGAATCGAGAGGAATCAAGAGGAGAGGGATGGTAGGACGGGGTGACCGGGGTGGAGGGTTGGAGCATATCAGGCACCTCATACCGTGACGGCTCATCTGTAGGGTGGGGAATCGTATGATCTGGTTTTGACATGGGTGAAGTAAGGGAGTCATGAGTTATCTCCGCCGTCTCCCCATCATGAGCCTTGTTCGGGTCGGATGTAGAGTGTATGTGGCGGCTGGGGATGCACAACGAATACGGATTGCGCCATGTGGAACCTTGACTTGGATGCAAAGCTATGTAGATAGGGCAAATCCCTTGAAGGATCGTCAAAAGAAGGTAGTCACCTCTGTCACGTCTTTGTAGAATAAGGTCGTTCCACAGGACACAGAAGTCATGTTGTAGCTCAGGTAGAGTATCCTGAACTCTGTAGTTCGATACTAGCTGCGCAAATATGTCTGATAAAGGGAATTGCCAGATTCGCCAGTCTGTGTGGAAAAGGTCGCGGTCCTCGCGGATGAGCTGGCGAGTAAAGTCGATCAGGTTGGCAAGTAGTATGCTGTCGCCACGGTTGAGATAGTCTTGAAGGACGGGTCCCGATATACCTAATTGATGCGTCGTGAGTGAAAACCAGCGCTTATTGTGCTGCGATGCTTTTGCAATGATACAGGCGATTATGCCTTGTCCAAGTAAAGAATTTTTTCGGTCGTCGTTATTGACCCCGCTTATCAAAGTGTGTCCCAAATCGACGGATTGAAGCAACGTGGGCCGATCTCTAATAAAAAAGTATCTCAGGATATTCTCTGCCGCGTTCCAAATGCGGGCCGCATCAATCGCCTTGATGCAGATCGCAAGCCGCTGTATCTTGATTTCGTCAGAGACCAGATTGGATGACCAAGTGCGCTCCGAGAATCCACTGAAAACCTCACGCACGTTCCACATTCTCAGGCTGTCGAGACTGGATTGAGGATTGGAAACAGCGCTTGAGCTACAGAATCCAGGAATTCCGGCAAAAAACTCCTCTAGTTCGTGATCCTCATCCGAAGACTCGAACGTCCACCTCAAAGCGCGGCCATCGATTTCCGATGATACGTTGCGGGCAGTTTCTTCGAATTCCTTTTCAATACCCCGTAATTTCCGTTGCTCATAAGCCTCCCGTAAGTTCCAGACGCGGTCCCAAATTGAATCACGAACGTTGCATCGATATGCGATCCACTCGAGAATTCGGGACAGCGTGAACAGTATTCCAGTGCAAAGATACCATACCGACGAAGAAAGCGGAGCATAGTATGGACTATCATGCCGAAACATCGGCATGAAAGTGATGGATGTGTACGCCCCTGTACCGAGTCCAATCCACGATATCGCCACCTTGAAGACCGTATGATTGATATTGAAAAGGAACACAGCGAGGCCCGCAAAGAAGAGGAAGAGAGAGAGGTGTAACAGCGTGGGCAACACTTCGACTGCCCAGGGAAGGTGAAGGTTTTCGACGCCCTCCGCAAAGAACGCCCGGATCCGTGCTCGTTTATATGTACTGTATCGTGTCTGGGTGACCTTCATGTACCGACGTGCCCATTGCTGCAGTAATGTCGCCAAAAGTGCGCATGTGAGACTGATGGCCAAGCTGAGAAACCAGAGCGAGTTGACCCATACAGCGGAAGTCGGTGGAGAAAATGGGATGGACGGATTGGGAAGTATGGGGGGGATGATGACTTGGGAGCCATTTGGATCGGCGAGGATCTGGTAGATGTTTGCGAGGTAGAATGCTGAGATGTCCTGGGAACTTGGCTTGAGGTCTTGCACGGAAACCGTAACCAATGTTGCGACGGCGGCAGAGAATAAACCGGTCTTCGACCTCGGGATTAATGTGCGTAGAGGCGCCACAAGTAGAATGACGACTCACAAAGATGAGAATACCGTCTGCGTCTCCTTTCCAGTTGTCTGTGGTCTTCTTGTCCTCCTCCCCAGCCAGTCGCAAGTACATCGAAAATAGTGGCCCGGATCCGTCGACATATACTACCTGTTCTTTCTGTGGGCGATTGTGCCCCGACTGACGTTGGCGACCTGGACGTTGTGTCAGTGAAGCCAATGGGACCGCCATGGCAGCGTAAGGCAAGATTGGCACCTGTCCTGGTCTCCACATCCGGCATTTCGACCGTGTTACTTGCTTCGTGACCATGCTGTGCCATTGAGGAATCAGATATCGTGCAGGTAGTGCGTAAGGAGAGGACGATGGTCAAGGTGGCTTCCAGTGATGCGATGTGGCCGATAATCGATAAGCGCCGACAGTCAAGCGCCGATGGACACTTTGGGTCGCTTGTGCCTCGTAGGCTCGTATCGTCGTGTGGTGATTACCAGCGTGCCCCGACTGCAGGTTTCTTTCGCGCTGTACCGGGAATCGCGGATTCCTGGCGAGCATTACGAAGTGCCACAGGGATTCTGTGCGCACAAGTAGCACAACAAACTCCTCCAGCCTGTTCATCTGAATAGTATGAAGTGTTTGAGGTCGGGCATTTGACGTAATGCGTCTACTAGTAGGAGGCCTAGTATTCATACCTTTCCGCCTGCTTTGAAGTTTGTTAGCCCATGGAGCAGCCAATCTGGAGCATGAAGGGCGCGGTCGGAAGAGAAGGAGAGGCTCTATATGGGGCTTCCAATGAGACAGCTTTTTGATGATTTTGAGGGCTGCCCCGAGGTCCCAGAGCGGAATGTTGACGGAAGGGTCGAAGTAGGAAAGGTGTGTTGTATTTGTGGCCACAGTGAGGGCAAACAGAGGAGAGGGAAGGAGAGGAGAAGGGGAAAACAAAAAGGTTGAACGCACACTGGCACACGAAGGGCTCTGAACAAAACACAGAAACTTCAGATCTGAAGATCTGAACGTTCTGAACACCTGGCCATGCGCCTGACAGTGGACGGGACTCACGAGCCAACGAGGTAGCGTAGTCGTAGGCTGCTTACCTGAGCTGTATTACCAGTGTAGTTGGCCGAATGTATCAGACGCATATTACCCAATGTTCGGAGACAGCCAATGTTCGGAGACAGCCAATGTTCGGAGACAGTATCGCAATTAGCGCCCGAGAGCGGATCAATTAGATACCACGGATCAATTAGATACCAAATACACTCGTCTGTTGGCGTGTTCAGCACGCATTTATCTTTCCTTAGCGAATTTCATATAACGGACCCTTACAGTCGTTTATATAGTCGTAGTTCACATTTTTGTAACCTGTTTACCACACATTCTGAGGTGAGTAGTGGTATTTCCTAGTTCCGAGCTTTACGTAATTTCCCGGAACTAACAAAAGTGTGTGACACTTAGGTCACGGTGTTACGCCTATTGATATGAATTGATGTTGATGCGTTCCTGATTCCCACGAGGACTCGGCGCCGGCGACGGGGGAGACGTTCCTGAATGGTATAGGTTTTCCCTTGTCTTTCGAAATTGATGCTTCCGCATAAATATGGATCGCTACATACTCATCTACTTATCCGTCACTTCCCCACTCTCAGTAATCATTGCAACTCATCGACTCGTCATAAACCAAGTCACCTCGAAGGGAATGCCTAGTTCATTAACTCCCCAGAACTATACCGAACAGGATCGAAGGACGATTGGCACGCTATACATGAGCGAGAAGTGGTGGAGAGATCAGTACTATGACCTCAAGCGCAATGGGTATGAACTTCGACCTCGCTACCACCCGGATTGGGCACCATCATGGAGTGGGTCGGGCAAAGACTTCTTCTCTGTAGAAGATGGGCAGCCTAACATTGTAAGGGCCATCCTATTAGTGTTATCTATGCTGACGGTCCAGATTAGTTGCGAGCTCCGATAGATGCTACACGACGATGCGATGATAAGCACGTCATGCTCAAGAAGGTTTTACTCGAGGAAGAACCGCATGAGCTCCAAATAGCACAGTCCTTTTCGTCCCCAGAGCTCGCCCAAGATCCTCGCAACCATTGTGTACCATTGCTTGACGTTATTGAAATTCACAACGCTGGCCAGAAGCTGATGGTTATGCCATTCCTACGCCCCTTTAACAACCCTCGTTTCCAAACATTTGGTGAGTTTGTGGCATTCTTCACGCAAATTTGCGAGGTGAGTCTGACCAAATCTCGTCTTCGCTGATCGAAACCTGATTGCCTTGGGATCAGGGTGTACAATTCATGCATGAGCGGAACATCGCACATAGGGATTGCACGGCGAACAACATCATGCTCAATCCTTCTGGAATGTATCCACACGGATTCCGCCCCACTCAAATCAATCGAAACAGAGACTTCAACGGCAGGGCGAAGCAATACACCCGGACGCAGCGGCCCCCTCGCTATTACCTGATTGACTTTGGCTTGTCGCGGCAGTACATCTCTCGGGAGGCGCTTGATGAACCACTTCGCGGTGGTGATAGATCAGCACCGGAGCAGCAGAGTGGGACGTGGTGCAATCCTTTTCATACCGATATATATTACCTCGGCAATCTCGTCCGTCAGGAATTCATGCGGGTAAGATTGGTGATGTCTTTATCATCACGGCGCTGATGAATTACGCTTCCAGAAGTACTACGGTTTCGAGTTTATGCAAAACCTGATCGATGAGATGACAGACGTCAACCCTGGAAAGCGTCCATCAATCGAGGAAGTTGTAGCGAAGTTTTCTCGCATTCGGGAGTCACTGAGCGGATTGAAGCTGCGCTCCACCATAATAGCCAAACGCGATCCCTGCCTATTCTCCATGTTCCGCTGCGTTAGACAAGCCCTACGCACTGTCCGGTATATATTCTCGCACAAGGCTGCGATTCCAGAAACCGAGTAGCGGATTCATTCCCACTTCGACAAACATGTCTGGGTCGAATCCCTACGCTATGACACACGGTTTGGCCGATGCATATGACCTGGCCCTCCGCAGCAGCAGCAACAGCACCGAAACACTCATCGATGGCACCGCAGAGAGAAGCGCCCTTCACGCACAACCATTACCATGCGGCCAACTAATGTCTATCGGTGAGATTCGTTACGATTCTCTTTGCATCTTAACGCGCCTTCTCATCGTGTTCGTAGCGTAATCCTCTGCATAACTACACGCCGCATATCCCGGAAGTGTGCAGACTCGACGCACTTTTCTCACGCATTTTAGTATTTCCGAGCCCTCTACACGCCCGATAATACTGTTGCATACCTAGTAACCGTATATATGACCTAAGCACCCGTGTACTCGTATAGTCACGGATCGTCACAATAGAGTTTGGTATTTTTTAAAGCACCGACCTAACTTCATTCTATTTTGAGCACTCTCACACAAGTGAGTGCGACTGTGCGAGTGATTCTCTGGCCATAGGAGGGAAACTCAACAGCTCAATGTTGAACAAACAACCTGTCTAAACACTTGTATCTACAGTTATTGTCCATGCAGCACCGCTTGCTCTGAAGAAACAGCCCAGCAATGGCAGCAAATTGAGGCTCGAGCTGGATGTCTGAATTGTCAGGTAGATGTGACTTGACAAGCGTCATCAGCTTGCTGCCTGTGCCCTGTTTTGAGACCAAGTACACCAGCAAGGATGACCAGTGCGTAGCATGTTTGTGTGTGCAGTATGCCCTGTGTGCGACGTGCTGTTCATGCACGTGCCCTTGCCGAGAGACACTGATTTGAAGGACCGACCCAAACTTAAAATTTCAGTGTGACGGACACGTGCATTTGACCTCTGGCCTTGAGAGAAGGGAAACAACGAAAACTTGGTCTTTTGGCTCAAAAAAAATATGAGTGGATTCGCATTTTCATCAACTTTCACATGAAACTAAGACAGATTGATTTTTTGCTTTGGTTGTGTGTCTGGGACAGTATATACGAGTACACGGGTGCTTAGGTCATATATACGGTTACTAGGTATGCAACAGTATACCCTATTCCCTATATGCGGATTTCTCTCGTCAGTGTATTCAAGAGTGTGCCGCCACCACTGCCGTGTGGACTGCTCATTTCAAACCCCGGCAAACTTCGTTTCCAATAACACTTCCTTCTGATATCCGCTTAGCACTAATAACTCTGAAAGGGAAGGAAGTTGTGATGATCAGTGTGTAGTATTGCTGGACCCTTCTTGAGGCCGGGTGACCATCATAACTCTCCGGTTTGGACCCCTTTAGGCTTTCCATCTAAGTCCCCTGGCATAGGGGTTGTTGTTAGAGTTAGAGATTGAGGCGGCAAGCGAGAGCGCGCGACTCGAAGGCGCGAAGCGGGAGAACCAGGGTGAGAGCCTGGCGAAGCTGTTATTGCTCTAGCTACGAAAAACGTGGTCTATAAATACATGGTTGTTTAGGAATATATGTGCTAATTGTCTGTCGGCCGCACGCTGTCGCGAAAGCGGCAGTCGGCCCAGGACAGTTTAAGTAGATACAATCGTTACCTTACCATACGGATGCAGAGATTCAGAGAATAGTGCGCACGGCACCAGGCTCCTAACCACCCGTTGGGCTGGTTACGCCTTATCCTAGTGGCCAATCAGAGTGAATTCGGGAAATGCCGATTGTGATTATGTCAACCATGAACCTTCAACCAGCCCAGACAGGGTGTCTTTCCAAATACCTTTTGAGTTTCAGAACGAATTTCTGCCACAGACGGCAGATTGGGTGCGTGCGCTGTGCTTAGTGCCATTCACCTATACTAGACACCAATCAACAAACCTTTACATGACGCGCCAAGGTCATGTGACTGGGATTCACGACGAACTGGTTTGCGTTCTGCTGCTGTTGACTAAGGTATCTCACACTTGTGGCTGACATTTTTTGCCAGCCGTCTGGGCTGGTTGCGCGAAACTAAGGTTCATGGTTGACATAATCACAATTGGCATTTCCCGAATTCACTCTGATTGGCCACTAGGATAAGGCGTAACCAGCCCAACGGGTGGTTAGGAGCCTGGCACGGCACTACACTAGTCGAGTTGAAATAATCACGTAAGACACGTAAGAAGTCATGGTTCTTTCAGTCCGAAGTATGACTAGAATGTAGTCAGGATCCCAGCATAACTAGCTCTTGCAACACTAGTGATGCTAGTTATGCCATGCTGTCTTTGACCGAATCGCTCAAAGATTAAAGGGAAAATACCGGAGTGAGTACGAGTGACGAAGCTCAAGAACCCAAACACCATGGGTACAGGCAATAGAAGACGCAGCGATTTGAGATAGGTGATAGATTCCGCGCGTGCTAGGAGGAGACTGCGGCACTGCACTGCACAAAAGTTGAGATGGCCAACAATTTGACCTCCAGGAAATGCCAACAGAAAATCGTAGTGCAGTTTGACCAACCTGGCCGTGTAACCTGCGACGAAAAGAATTTGCTTGGATATTGTGTCATGTGCGCTATTGCCATTATGATGAGTTGGCGGGGACCCAGATCAGAACGCCCGTTTAACCTAGGACGATGTTATGGTATATGACGCGCTGGCATGGTACCCTGTCCGCTGGTATCCGAGGAACACATTGAGGGGGGAGAAAGGCACGGCCACAAGTTTCGAGCTAGCATCGTCCAAGTTGGGGGGTTGCGAGTGAGATTCATCACAATGGTACTATGCCAGGAGTAGCAGCAGTTAGCCGTTGCTAGTCTCGTCCTGAAAGCACGTATCTGCGAATGGAATTCTTCCTTTAGCGATATTTGGACGTGTCTTTTTGAATGCAGTCAGCAGTGTCAGCTGAGAATCGCTATACGACTCGGATAAGAGCCTGAGGTCTGAGTGACGGTGAGAGCGTGTTGATGATGGAATGAAAATGTGTAATGCGCGTGTTCTCCTCAGGGATTCGATTTTTTGTTAGAATTGCTTCACTTTGATTTCCGTCCATAGACAACTCTCAAAGTTCATCGCTTTTGTCCGCTCTCGTCGAAATGGCGTCTCCCGAGCCGTCAGCGACGTGGTGTCAGTGAAGCCAATGGGGCCGCCATGGCAGCGTAAGGCAAGATTGGCACCTGTCCTGGTCTCCACATCCGGCATTTCGACCGTGTTACTTGCTTCGTGACCATGCTGTGCCATTGAAGAATCAGATATCGTGCAGGTAGTGCGTAAGGAGAGGACGATGGTCAGGGTGGCTTCCAGTGATGCGATGTGGCCGATAATCGATAAGCGCCGACAGTCAAGCGCCGACGGACACTTTGGGTCGCTTGTGCCTCGTAGGCTCGTAGTATCGTGTGGTGATCACCAGCGTGCCCGACTGCAGGTTTCTTTCGCGCTGTACCGGGAATCGCAGTTCCTGGCGAGTATTACGAAGCGCCACAAGGATTCTGTGCGCACAAGCGGCACCACAAACTCCTCCAGCCTGTTCATCTGGATAGTATGAAGTGTTTGAGGTCGGGCATTGCCGCAATGTGTCTAGGAGGTCTAGGATTCGCACCTTTCCGCCTGTTTTGAAGTTTGTTAGTCCATGGAGGAGCCAATCTGGAGCATGAAAAGCGCGGTCAGCAGAGAAGGAGAGGCTCTGTATGGGGCTTCCAATGAAGCAGCTTTTTTGATGATATTGAGGGCTGCCCCGAGGTCCAGTACATTTTTCAGAGGGTTCGAACGCCCACATGATTTGGGCCCGCCGCCGCACATGCCGCCGCCAGATGGGGCTGCGGAGTCCCCTACCTAACAGTCGCCCGATCAGGTCCGAGTCCCCACCGAAGTTGGAGGGCCACTGGAGTCGCTCCGGGGCGAGGCATTGCGGCGCGCTAAGGACCAGATGAGCCCAACATTGGCGCGGACACGAGAGGGCAGTAAACCCATCGGGGAGGCGCATGGCCGCCCGATCGACCCCTCATACCCGCAAACGCAGGGCTCCACTGTTCGAGAGCCAGAGCCTGACAATCCGAAGGTCCGTGTCGATGCGCACCAGGCGCGGAGGCCTGTCCTTGACGACGGTGCTCATACGTGCCCCGATCCGTGGCCCAACTTGGGCGTCATCACCATTGATCCTAGTATCTATTTCGGGTCAGCATTACAGCTTGAGGGGGAGCAAAACATCCACGTACCGAGCGAGCTGCATGCCACCCCATCTGCCCCTCAAATTTTCCCATTTTTATTTTCACCCTCACTAGGCCTCACTACCTGACACCCTCGCGCGCGAGAATCCACCGGGAGAGGGTGCGGGCTCTGAATGGCTCGCCGTCGACACCCGCCCTAAACCCTCGAGGTCGCCGAACCCGGATGTTGAAGACCTGCAGAGGGGTGCCGTTAATACTGGGCAGCCTATCTTTGATCCTTGAGGCCGTCGACTTTTTCGGGCCCGCTGGCGTGGCAGAGAACGCGGATACGGGGGAAGTTGGTCCCTGAGCGTTGACGCACAAACGAGGGGGAGCGTTCGGTCGTGGGCACTGCATCAGCCCTGGCCGAGGGAACCGCTGGCGTCGAGCTCGCTTGCTAGGCTGAGAGAGCCATGGCCGCCAAGCCCGACGCGTTGGATGCCCTGGGCGCAAGGCGCGGCTGGGAGTGAAGTCGAAACACCGCCGTAAGAGGGCGAGCGAGAGCTCGATGTGCTCGCACCAGGGAACGAACGCGAACGCCGCGCGACGGCGCAAGGCCATCCGAACGACGTGAATATGAACCCGTTTGGCTGCCAGGAGGGGCGCTGCGAGGAAACGAAGGCGCGCTTGAGATGCAGCCACGAAAACAAAGCGGCCGCGATGTCGACGTGCCGCCACGAGGCACCCTAATGAGGGTGCCCTGCCGATTTGGGATCAGGGAGGGAGGCCGCCAGGAGACAGAATCGACTAGGAATCGTCGGGGAGAATGGGCCTTTCAAAGCAAACGAAGCGACCGTGGGCAGCGTCACCCACCAACAAAGCGAGCGCAGCGGGCATCATTTCCTGCAACAAGAAACAACCTAGCCATCCAGAAGTCGAGTCAGAAGACGGAACCACGAGCAACAGACAAGGCCACGCACCTTTACCCATCGACCACCGTCCCATCCCATCCTCGAGGAGTCGATGCGTTTTCGGTTTGAGGCCCATGCAGAGGGCACGGTGTCGTCCTTGGAGGTGCAATGACCCCGTTGCAACAGACATAAATGAGTGCAGATGGACTTTCCTTTTCTGGCAACCACCAACATCGAATTAAGCGCCCAGCTAGCGATAGTGGTAGTCAGTTTAGAATAGAGTCAAAAACATATACAACGCTCCGCATCCCTTTCCAAACTCATCTATACCATACCCAACACTTTAAAACTGTCTCATAAACTCCCAAACCCCCCCCTTAAAGGGGAAACAGAGGGCCAAATGCAGCCCAAGCCGTCGGTTAACAGCTCCAGAATCACCAGAGCAGCTGCCCAAGCCGCTTCCAGCATTAAAACCCCCCCCCATCCAAGTGAAACAAAAGTAGCACCAGTAAAGCTGAAGAAAAGGGGACCTCAGGAAACTCAGAATGACGAGGCAAACCCAAACACGAGCAGAATCGCATCTACAACGATCGAACTGCTCCAACCCATCGTCGTAGCACTAAACAGGTCTTTGGATGGAGAACTCACGCTAAAACAGCTCACAGAGGAAGTCTCCGCGCACATAAAGGAGGCCGAAAAGCAATGGAAGGAAATCCAGGAAAAGCTGGAAGCACGGATGGAAGCAAACGCTCTCCAACAAGTGCTCAGGCGGGACCTCGTCAAACTACATGACAGCCTAGCCGGACATCTCAATGGAATCACTGCCACGACAAACGTCATCCTAGAGACGGCCGAAAAAACCCTGAAAGCATCCGAGGACCTGAAGGGCGGCACCAACGACCTCATCAGCAAAGTGGGCAACATGACCAACATGGCAGACCAGATCGCGAGCACCACGCAATCATACCGAGACGTACTGGTAGCCAGACAAGCCACACCCCACAAGGCCAGCGTGGACCCAAAGGTGTTGGGGGACATGGAACGCAAGGCCAAGCAAATCCTCATAGAATTATTCGACGAGGAAGGCGCAAACACCTCGGAAAAGAGCCAAACTGAACTCGTGGAGAAAGCGAACAAGGTTATAAGCGACATGACTGACGCTACGAAACCAGAGAAAATGAGGGTGGAGACAGCTTTCAAAACCAATAAAGGCGCAATACTCCTCACATTAAATTGCAAGGAGGCGGCCGACTGGCTCAGGGAACCCGGAAACGAAGAGACATTCGCTGACTCATTCGCAAAGGGCGCGCACATCAGGGACCGCAAGTACAGTTTGGTCACACCCAGAGTCCCACTAACCTTCGACCCGAATAACGGAGCCCACCTCAGGGAAATAGAAGAAGTCAACAGCCTCCCACCCCGTGTTATCCGTAAAGCCAGATGGATTAAGCCGATCGTCCGCAGAAGGCCAGGGCAAACACACGCTTTCGCCATACTGTCAATCTCCTCAGTGAACGTTGCAAACAAACTCATCAAAGAAGGAATCGTCATTTGTAGCAGCCTAATCCGCCCAACGAAGCAGAAGCAGGAGCCAGCGCAGTGCATGAAATGCAGACACTGGGGTCACTTCGCGGCCAACTGCCCAGACACCGAGGACACATGTGGCACCTGTGGGGGAAAGCACCGCATGAGCAACTGTCAGCACAAAGAAAAGCTCCATTGCGTCTCATGTGGAGACAATTCGCACGCCAGCTGGGACAGGGCATGTCCGGAATTCATTAAACGCTGCGCGATCTTGGACGAGAGGAACCCCCTCAACAACATGCCCTTCTTCCCGACGGACCAGGACTGGACACTCGTGTCTAGACCAAGCAGGATCCCCCTGGAGGACCGATTCCCGGCATCTTTCGCGGTAAACGCCATCCCACACATAGTCGCTAAACCACCTGGAACGGCCCCCCAGTGCAGACCAGTAGTAGCCCACACGGCGAAGGGTGCACGCGAGAACCCCAACCGGATTCCGCTCGCGCCGCAAAGCACCCCTGCACCAAAAGAGGCGGGCGAGATTTCTGAACAGGATAAGGTACCAATCTGGCTGCGCGAGCCAACGGGACCCTCCGAGCGACGGTACAACAACAAAGGAGAACTCATCATTGACCCGTCAGGATGGTGATGTGTGAAAACATCAAAATATGGCAGCAAAACGTTAACAAATCGCGCACATGTCAACATAGTCTTATCAGTAATAACCATCTAGTCTATGAAGGAATCAATATCATCGTTCTCCAGGAACCCACCATAGATCTACAGGGTTACACCCTTGCGGCGAGAGACTGGACGCCAATATATCCCTCGTCACACCGGAAGCCTGGCACCACAACTAGAGCGGTCACATTCATAAGAGCAGACCTCAGTTCAGACTCATGGAAGCAACTGGACTTCCCATCGGCCGACATAGTGGCAATTCAGTTAAAAGGAGACTGGGGCAAGCTAACCATCGTTAATGTTTATAATGATGGCGATAACGATGAAACAATCCGCCGTCTTTCTGAGTTTCACCGCAGGAACCTAACCGAGCTCGAGCAATCGGACGCTGGGGAGGCTCACGTTCTCTGGATGGGGGATTTCAATAGACACCATCCGTACTGGGACGATCCCAACGACATCAGACTTTTCACCAGCGAAGCAACCAGCAAGGCAGAGAAACTCATCGAGGCGGTTGCAGACGCGGGGCTGGAGTTAGCACTTCCGAGCGGTACCCCAACGCACAGACACAACGTCACCAAGAAGTGGACCAGGCTAGACCAAGTCTTCATATCAGACCACTCAGAAAGCACCATCATCAGTTGCGACACACAGCCAGACCATTGGGGCATCAATACTGACCACCTCCCAATTCTCACGGCCCTAAACCTCCGCGCGGTTGTCGAGGAGGCAGTTGAGATCCGCAACTTTCGCCAAGTAGACTGGACCGAGTTCCGCAAAGAACTGGGTACCCAACTGGACAAACTCCCGCCCGCCACTCAGATAGACACCCAAGACCAACTGGACACTAACTGCGCTGAAATAACTAAGGCATTCCAACGCACCATCAATTCGCAAGTCCCAACAACGACCATAACGTCGAAATCGAAGAGGTGGTGGACCAAGGAGCTAACGCAGTTACATCGTGCCTCAAACAAGCTCGGAAGACAGTCATACAGATTGCGGCTAGACGAAGACCACGTCATACATAATGAGCATGCAGCGATGGTCAAGAAATACAGAAACACGCTAGACCAGACCAAGAAGCATCACTGGCGTGACTGGCTGGAAAAGGCAGAAGACCCGGACATATGGGCGGTGCATCGCCTCACTTCCTCATCAGGTGGAGACGGCGGTAAAACCAAGATTCCAGTGCTCAAATATAAGGAGGGCAACGAAATCGCAACAGCTAGCGACAATTGCGATAAAGGCCGGGTGCTAGCCGAAAACTTCTTCCCAGTGAAGCCGCCCTCGGATGAAGCGATGGGCAGCTGCAAGTACCCCCGTGCATGCGAGCATGTAGGCAAGATCACAACGGAACAAATTAAGGCACAACTCAAAAAGCTAAAACCGTTCAAAGCGCCAGGCCCAGATGGTATTCCAAACGTCGCACTGACAAAGTGTGCGGATCTGATCGCGGAGAGACTATGCCACATATACCGGGCACTGTTAGACAAGAACCTAACTTACAATCCCTGGAAAGAATTCATCACGGTAGTCCTGAGAAAGCCGGGCAAACCCAACTACGACATCCCAAAAGCATACAGGCCAATCGCCCTCCTCAATACCATGTGGAAAGTCATCACAGCCATCGTCGCCAGTCACATCACGTACATCACTGAAAAGCACCAGCT
>QFFA01002043.1:0-10227 GCA_003316565.1 Russula foetens | reverse complement strand
TTCCTACCCTTCAGTCACCTTATCGATTGCATCGCCCTCATCTTTTCTGAAAGAAATCCGTCCCTATGACCACTCCGAGTCCTCCAGAGTCAGAGCACTCCGATGATGCTACCATCACTTCATTTGGTCCCCCATTTGACGATACCGATGCCGATATCATTCTTCGAACTTCCGATCAAGTCGACTTCATGGTCTACAAAGTCATATTATCCAAACCATCCCCAGTCTTCAAGACCATGTTCTCCGAGCCTTTACCCCAACCGGCTACCGACACACGGCACACACCACAAGACTCACGTCCCATCGTCGTTCTGGCCGAACACAGCAATGTCTTGGCGGCCTTGCTATCAACAATCTATCCTCCCACCCTGGTGTCGCCGGCCGGGGTGGGGCCCCTTTCCTTGAACGACCACATCGCTGTCCTTGACATGGCCAGGAGATATGACATGGCCGCTGCATCCTGCCGTCTCCTCATAGATTTTAAGGGGTCGCAGGCCTTGAGAAACGACCATTTGCAGGCCTTCTGTGCTGCATACTCTCGTGAATTGCGACAGGCAGCTGAGATAGCTGCGAGGGCGTCAGTCAAATATCCATTGACTCTGGACGCCATTGGAGAAGAGTTGCAATACATAGGCGGACCCGCTTTCCATGTACTGTGGAAGTTCCCCGTGCTTGCTCTGCCGTCGCCATTAAAGCCATTTCAGGCCGTAGTTTTCGGTGGATCGACGTAGGGTCAACCTGGTGGAATAGTACTAGATTCGTACATTCCTCGAGCATTTGCCACCCTGGCAGGATTTACTTTTATCTCGGGTCAAGGTCTTCCATTGAAGTTAACACTTCATGGGGCGAATATGTAGACCGCGCAGTAGAGGCATTGAAGACGCATCCTTGCAGCGAGGCCATAACAAACGAAGCGATCCTCCATCCTTCCTTCCTCGCGAGTATGTGTGACGGATGTCGACAGCAGGTTGCTGGCCTGTCGGAGTTTAGTCGCTACTTGGGAGAAGAGGTTGACAGGGTTGTCTCCAACGTAAGAGAGCGCTTCTATCCCTACCCCTTCAAGGTACTTGCTGACTTTATTTTCCTTGGAGGTCCCTCTTGACTTGCCTTTCTGAACCCTTCCCGCCCCCATTGATTGACCTACGTCTCCCTGTACGGTTAGGTTATGAGGAATTGAAAGTCGATTGGCGTCCACATACCATTTGTTCCACGATGGAACCTGTTTCAGCTTTTCGGATGTGTCCTGCGTCATGCTGTATCATCCATGTGTTAAATCTTCCGCACATGATAGCTCTGACAAATCGCCGTTGATACTTAGACCCCACCGACTCAAGGTCGAGGAGAGGAGAATGGCATTAAGTACGGTAGGATAGGCATGTATCTTGTCGTGGGTTCGAGTGCAGCCAACAAAAGACTCGGACAACGGAATATGACCGAGAGTCAAATGCTAGAAAGTGCGTCAATGTAGGTACAACGAATTTATGCTAGAGAAAAGTCCAAGGAAGGCGCAAGGAAAGAAAGTAAATTTCAAAATCTTTTGACAACAAAATGAGCACCAGGGAGATATTCCTTGCGAGCCCGCCTTAGGGATCTTGATGTAGCGCAGGTGGTTAGTCCACGCTTGTGGGTTCGAAGGCCGACGAATGGAAGAAGCAGATTGTTGGCCTGTCGGAGTTTAGTACGTTTAGTCAGGTCGTGGGAGAATGACGCTCGCTGGGGAAAGCTTTTTGTTTGTGTACTTCGGTTTGACCTATCACCATGTTCGTGTCATACATGCTGTGGATTGATCAAACGCGGTATATCATATGTGACGGCTCTGACTGGTCGCGGACAGGACTCCGACTCTGGACTCGGGCTCGACATCTTGAAATAGCGCCTTGAGTTAGCGCCTATTTGTGCGTCTTTTCCGGACCTTTCAAGTCATTTGATTGCGTCACCCTCACCTTCCTAAGACATTCGTCACGATGACCACTCCTCCAGAGACAGAGCACTCCAATAATGTCACCATCGCCACGTTTGGTCCCCCATTTGATGATACCAACGCCGATATTATTCTTCGAAGTTCCGATGGAGTCGACTTCATGGTCTACCAAGTCATATTATCCAAAGCATCCCCAGCCTTCAAGACAATGTTCTCTTTACCCCAACCTGCCACGGACACACGGCTCACACCACAAGACCCGCGTCCCGTCATCTTTCTGGCTGAACACAGCAAGATCTTGGCGATCTTGCTGTTAGCCATCTATCCTCCCACCCTGGCGTCGGCCTGGGCCGAGCCTCTTTCCTTGAGCGACCACATCGGTGTCCTTGACATGGCTAGAAAATATGACATGGCCGCTACGTCCTGCCGTCTCCTCATAGATTTTCAGGGATCGGAGGCCCTGAGAAACCACCATTTGCAGGCCTTCTATGCTGCATACCGTCGTGAATTGCGAGAGGCAGCCGACGTAGCTGCGCGGGCGTCACTCAAACATCCGTTGACCCTGGACGCCATTGGAGATGAGTTGCAGAACATAGACGGACCCGCTTTCCACGCGCTGTGGAAGTTCCACCGCGCTTGCTCTGCCGTCGCCGTCAAAGCCATTTCGGGCCATACTTATAAGTGGATCCCCAAAGCACCGCTCACCTGGTGGAGTGCTACATCCGCACAGTGCCGTTGCACCAGAATTGTATTTTGGCTCGGGTCATCGGTGTCTCGCTGGTCGGCCCACACTTCATGGGGCAACTATGTGGAGCGGGCGGTAGCGGCATTGAAGACGCATCCTTGTAGCGAGGCCATAACGAACCAAGCGATCCTCCTCCCTTCCTACCAAGCGGAGATGTGTGATGAATGTCGAAGGCAGATTGCTGGCTTGTCGGAGTTTGGTCGCTACTTGGGAGAAGAGGTTGACAGGGTGGTCTCTAACGTAAGAGGGCGCTTCTACCTCTTCAAATCTCCTTGCTGACTTGATTTGCCTTTGAGGTCCCTCTTGACTTGTCTTTTTGAACCCGTCCCTCCCCCCATTGACCTACGTTTCCCCGAACGACTATGAGGATTTGGAAGTCGATTTGGCACATATACCATTTGTTCTACGATGAAACGTGTTTCAGCTTTTCGGATTTGTCCTGCGTAATACTGCCTGTATCATCTATTCCCTTCGAACTCCGTCTGTAGTTAAACTATAAACTATCCGCCGTTTGTCATCATTCCTCAGGCCTCAGGTCACCGACTCAAGGTCAAAGTCAAGGAGAATAGAGAAAGAGAAAACAGTCCGAGGAAACTAGCCAGTTCAACTAGGTGCCTAGTTGATTTGAAATCCTCTGATTGACAACAAAATGTGCACCTCGAGTGGTTAGTCCACGCTTGCGACTTTGCCCAGTGCGAGTTCGGAATGAGAGGAGAGAGAGAGAGAGAGGCCGCGATCCCACTAGAGTCGGAGAACGCGCGAGGAAAGGATGTTTCTATTTTATTTTCATTCCTTCCTTGGCAACGTCAGGCGGAGGAGATTTAATATACGCGAACACAAATATTCTACCATCCAACATGTCAGACGAGTATAGGGAATGAGTGTGTGGGACCGCAAAACCGAATGCAGTGGCCGGAAATTTAAGTGAGTTGTATAGTTGACGTAGTGCGCGAGAGCGAGCGCGTAGACGACGAGGGAGTGAGAACGTTCGGTTCGGAAGTAAAAAGGGAGAGCGGAAGCGGAAGATCGCAAAAAGGAGATAAAGGAACGTACTGTTGGTTGCGCATATATACAGTAAGCAGGCCGAGCCTCTCGGCGAGCCGCGAGGGGGGTGGGAGATCCGCGGTCTCGGCCGGAGAAGGCGGCACGGCGAGTGGCTTGAGGCCCGGGCTTTGTAACTTACGGCTCGGCTCGTTTTGATCTCGCCTCCTCGTCTCGGCAATGAATCCAAACCGAACGACTCGAGCCCCTGGTTGGCGCCTGTACGTGGTTGCAGTTTTAACTCTCATCCCTATCCCTTGGGGCATTATGGGCATTATGACCATTCCTCTCGCCGAGTCAGAGCACTCAAGTACTGCATTTGGCCCTCCATTCGATGACCCCGATGCCGACATCATCCTTCGAAGTTCCGATCGAGTCGACTTCATGGTCTACAAAGTCATTCTATCTAAAGCATCCCCTGTCTTCAAGACCATGTTTTCTTTACCCCAGCCCGACACGGACACACAAGCCGACTCGTGCCGTCCCATTGTCGAATTGGCTGAAAATAGCGAGGTCGTGGCACACTTGCTCTCAGTCATCTATCCTCACCCTTTGGATAAGGATAAGGAACTTTCGTTGAACGGCCTCATGGCCGCACTTGACACGGCTAGAAAATACGACATGGCCACTGCATCCTGCCGTCTCCTCATAGAATTTCAGGACTCAAAGGCTATTAAAGACGGCCCTTTGGAGGCCTTCTGTGCTGCATACTCTCGTGAACTGGGAGATGCAGCCCAGATAGCTGCAAGGGCATCACTCAAATGTCGACTGAACCTGGACGATATTGGGGATACGTTGGAGCACACAAACGGACCCGCACTCCATAAACTGTGGGAGTTCCACCGCGCTTGTTCTGCCGCCGCAGTCAAAGCCATTTCCGGTTCTAAATTTACATGGATTCCGACGAAACCGTCTCTCTGGTGGACTGCTCCCACAAATTGCTGTTGCTCCAAGCGCCCCAACTATGGATTTATACTGGGGGCACCTCTGTCTACCCAGAGCTGGATGCCCAACTCTGCGTGGAGTGACTATTTGGACCGCGCGCGCGATGCATTACGGGAGCATCCTCGTAGTGAGGCCATAACGAACCCAGTCGTCTTCCGACCGTCCTACCGGGTGAAAATGTGTGATCAATGCCGGCAGCTGATTTGTGGTCTGCCAGAATTTAGTCGCTACATGGGAGAAGAGGTCGACAGGGTCGTCTCCAAAGTAAGAGAGCTCTTGCATCTTTCTTGATATCCTGTGAACTTGATTTCCTTGTAGGTCCCTCTGAATTTGCCTTTTTGACCTGGCGGCCGATCGAGTGGACTCCGGGCCAGCTTCTCAATTTACTCACTATTGACAGTCCAAAGACGTTCGAGTTACGTCGTTGATAGGAAAACCTTTTTCTTGTGTATATTAGTTGGACCCGTTATGAACGCGCCATCGATTGATGAGTTGAATGCGACAGTGGGATAGCTCAGACCGTACGCGGACAAATATGGCTTCCGTCGCCAGGTTGAAGAAAAAATGCGCCTCAATCAGTGTCAGAGTCTACGCATTTAATATATATGGTATTTTGAAAGCCGAACGATGATCAGGGTACTGTAGCAGTAGCCGTCCACACTCCATTTACAGTACTCCGTGAGGCTCTAAGTGTCGTCCCTGAAATTCATTTTTATCTAGTTAGGGGATTTGTCCTGTATCACAACGCCATCGATCCTCTGTGCTGTGAATCACATGTATTGAGCCATCACGCGCCATGTGACAGACTTGATGGCCGTTATTCCTTCACCAGCGTCAAGAACTTCTCAAACTGCAGGGACGAGAATCCCTGAGGTCAGAATTCTGGACATCAACATTGCCCAGGATCACAGAAATTGTGGTATATTCAAGGCTGCAGTGGATGACGTGCGACGACAAGGGCGCCGAGATGCTCCGTGTCTCTGCGGTTGTATGCGGGGAGGGCACGAAGCACGAAGCACGAAAAGGACGAAACGCGCGCCTTGCCATAACGTTGTCCTAACGCCCACCGCCTTGCTCCTGTCGTGCAAGAAATATTCGCCGCCTCGTTGGCCATGTCGTCCACGATCATCTGCGCCGGCAAGATCTCTTGGACGAGCGCGGCGCCCGACGGACGCGAACCGGACTGACCGGTGGTCCGCGCTAACGATGGACGCCTTGTGCGCTCGGCGCTCGGCGCGCGCCGGCCTCCTCCAGACGCGACGAAGCGCGTGCCCGACCCAGACGGCTTGCGCGCCGTACAGTTGACGAGGTCGGCTGCCGCTAGCCTACGCCCGTCGTACGCTGTGCCCCACGCCGACGACCCAGATCGGCGAGCCTGTAAGCGAAGGGGTCAGGGGTGTGGCTTTTTTATCGCGGCGACGACCGTGGGGAGGCGTATTGACGCGGAGATTTCTCCCGTATGGCCGCCTCCTTCGCCCGCTTGAGCGCAGATGATGTCGATGCCGACGTCGAGGGCCTTCTTGACGTGCTTTGGGTGGCCAATCATCTAAAGGGTTGGGGCTGTTGGCGGGGTCCCCAAGTGGTAGACGGAGGGAAGGAGAAAAGTCCTTCACATTCATGACCAGAATGCCGGCTACGTGAAGCTTGTCGTCAACTTCATGTGGGGGTACACCGACGGCAGAAACGAAGAGACGCGTTTTCTCCTCGGTGATGACGTCGATGAGCTCTGGCAACTGGCGGCATGTGTAATCAAGCTTTCGAAAACACATCGTTATTCATCGCAGAGTGTTGACAGGTAGAAACGGAAACTACCGTGACATACGTTTGTCGTCTGCACATTACCACCGATCTTGCGCGGAAGGGTCTTCGGCCGGAGCCGGAGAATTTGGGCGCGGCGTTGGTGATCGTAAGGTAAGGCGTCACGTGGTCGAAAGTCTCTTTTCCTTTCCGAGTACGAGTACGAGTACTGTACGGGTCGCCTTATATTTTTAGTTGTTCGCCCTAGTTGGCGCCTGTCGGGGCAGCGCGTCTGCTACGAGTCTTATCATCGTTTCACCCCCATCCCCTTTGAAGTGAATTCGTCATCATGGCCACTCCTCCCGAGTCCGAGTCAGAGGACTCAGAGCTCTCAAATACTGCATTTGGCCCTCCATTCGATGACCCCGATGCCGACATCATCCTCCGAAGTTCCGATCAAGTCGACTTCATGGTCTACAAAGTCATATTATCTAAAGCATCCCCTGTCTTCAAGACCATGTTTTCTTTACCACAGCCTGCCACGGACACACAAGCCGACTCGTGCCGTCCCATTGTCGAATTGGCTGAAAATAGCAAGGCCTTGGCAGCCTTGCTCTCAGCCATCTATCCTCACACTTCGGAGCCGGATGAGGAACTTTCCTTGAACGACTTCATAGCCGCACTTGACACGGCTAGAAAATACGACATGGCCACTGCATCCCGCCGTCTCCTCGTAGATTTTGAGGACTCAAAGGCCATAAACGACAACCCTTTGGAGGCGTTCTGTGCTGCATACTCTCGTGAACTGAGAGATGCAGCCCGGATAGCTGCGAGGGCATCACTCAAACATCGAATGAACCTGGACGATATCGGGGATACGTTGGAGCACACAAACGGACCTGCGTTCCATAAACTGTGGAAGTTCCACCGCGCTTGTTCTGCCGCCGCTGTCGGAGCCATTTCCAGTCATAACTTTACATGGATTCCCGCAGGATCTTGGTGGAGTGTTCACGTAAATTGCCGTTGCCCCACCAACCATCGATTTATGCTGGGGGTGTCAATGTCTAGATGGATACCCAACTCTGCGTGGAGCGACTATTTGGACCGCGCGTGCAATGCATTGCGGGAGCATCCTTTTAGCGAGGCCATAACGAACCCGGTTGTCATCCGACCGTCCTACCAGGTGAAGATGTGTGATGGATGTCGGCAGCTGATTTGTGGCCTGCCAGAATTTAGTCGCTACTTGGGAGAAGAGGTCGATAGGGTCGTCTCCAAAGTAAGAGGGCTCTTACGTCTTTCTTGTTATTCTCGTTAACGTGGTTTCCTTGTAGGTCCCTCTGAATTTACCATTTTGACCTATTTCAATGTCGATCGGCTGGATTCCGGGAGAGCTTCTCAATTTACTCACTATTGGCAGTCCAATGACGTTCGAGTTCTCCAGGGGATGGGGACACGTCGTTTATAGGTTTCTCTGTGTACATTAGTTGGGCCCGTCATGAACGCGTCATTGATTGATGTATTGGATGCAACAGTGTGGCAGCTCAGACCGTACGGGCCAATGTGGCTTCCGTCGCCAGGCTGAAGAAAAAATTCGCCCCAATCAGTGTCAGAATCTACGCATCTAATGTATGGGAATTTAAAAGTCGAACGACGAACACTCACGGCTATGGCCATGGTAACATCATAAGGTTTTCGGGATGAGTTCCGCGCGAACTCCGAAGCGAGGGGTCATATTGTTTGGATTTGCTTGCAGTAAAACATTGGTCAACTTCCCGTTTATTATTGGTTTGCATCGTCAGCTGCATCCGAGTTGTCTTTTTGAACGGAGGTCGACAACAAGACAAGTTTCATGCTCTTGCCAGTGGGTTCTGCCATCTTTCTTTTTTCGGTTGTACGATCCTCGCTTCTCAGTCATAGACCAGATGTGCGTAACTTTAAATCCGTACCATACCTTTAGCTCTACTGAACATGCCCAACAAAGTGTCTACGTGCAGACTAGTGCCTTGCGGTGATCCAGTTATGCGAGCGTTTGATGTGCACAACAGCTGCGCAAAACTCCTCTTGCTCCATGGTAACAACAACGTTGGGCAGGGGTGTCCTACCCTGCAACGACTCCGAGTCATCTTACCCAAGGCATTTCTGCGCCATTATGACGGACACGGATAACGCCTTGGGTTCGCCCCTATTTGTACCTCTCTCCGCTCTCTCTTGTCCTCCTGGCTGGGGCCTGGGCAGAATTCTCTACTATGGCACTCCTCTTGACTCAGAGCTCTCCGAACGGCATTCGGTCCCGCATCCGACGATATCGATGCGGACATCGCCGGCCATCACTGGATCACCCTTCGAAGTTTCCGATCGAGTTGACCTTCTGGTCTACGAAGTCGGCGTATTCGGTTTTCCCAAGGCATCCCCAGACTTCAAGATCACGTACAAAACCGACTCACATCCCACCATTAATATTGAATTGGCTGAGAACGCCAAGGCCTTGGCAGCCTTGCCGACAACCACGTATCGTCCCGTCCCCGTGTTTCATGAGCTGCTTTCTTTGAATGGCATTATGGCCGCCCTTGACATAGCTAGAAAATTTGGCGTGACTACTGCCTCATAGAATTTCTGAAAGGCGACCATTTTGCGGGCGTTCTGTGCTGCATACTCTCGTGAACTGGGTGATGTGGCTCTGAAAGCTGTGAGGGCATCACTCAACCTTCGACCTGGCTCTCTGGACGATATTGGGGATAGTTTTCGGTACATAACCGGGCCTGCTTTTCATAGACCGTTCAAGTTCCACCATGTTCTGCGGCGGCGCTCGAAGCCTTTTCGGGTCACCAACACCGACTCGAACTGCTTGGCGGAGTGTCACATCCGTGTACTGTATTGCCGTTACACCCTCACAGCCCTACACGCTCGGGCCAGGACTGTTTGTCTGGAAGGCCAATACTACGTGGTGTGGCTATGTAGGCCGCGCACGGATTTCGTTGCCATTCTCGTAGCGAGGCCATAACAAACCAAGCGATCCTCCGAGGTGTTGGCGGCCGCGCAGGTTTGGCCTCGCGGAGTTCATTCGCTACTTCGGTCGATAGGGGTTGTCTTCAAAGTAAAACAGCACCTCTCTCCTACCTGATATTCCTTGCTGCTGACATCCCTTGGAGTGCCTTTTTGATACCTTCCCCCTTAGTTGTCTCCCTACTTTGTCCTTACATGATTGTGGGAACTCTAAATCGATTAAGATAGCCGTCCACGCCCTATATGCTCCGTGATGCGTGACGCACTTAAGTGCCCTCAGCGAGAGTGCCTGAAATTCATTTATATCTGGTCTCGAGACCTGTCCTGCGTATCATCGTCTGGCGAATCACATGTACTGAACCACCACGCGCCATGTGACAGACCTGACTAGTTATAGCTGTTATTCCTTCATTCACCAGCGCCGAAAAAAGTGCAGGGACGAGATGTGCCAAAGCCAGTATTTTGGACGTCGGCATTGCCCAGGATCAGAAAAATCGTGATATATTCAGGGCTGGATGACGTGCGACATATGGAATAAAGGTATGGTGATTTACCGAACACGACAAGGGCGCGGCGGTGCTCCGTGTGTCCGCGGTATCATGCGTGGAGGGAGTGACGCACGAAAAAGGACGACGCAGGCATGCGCCTTGCTCGCTATAACTTTGTCCTGACGCTCACAGCCTTGCTCCTATCCTGCAAAATCTTCGCCGCCTCGTTGACCATGTCGTCCACGATCCTCTGCGCCGGCAAAATATCGCGGACGAGCGCGGCGACGTTGCCCATCATGAACGTGACCGCCTGGACGGACCTGTCCGGGTGCTTCTCCAGCTCGTGC
>QFFA01002042.1:0-12421 GCA_003316565.1 Russula foetens | reverse complement strand
CCGATCGCTTCTCGAGTGCATGAGTCCGCCATTGAGTGGGCACGACGTGCATGTATTATGGATCCAACTACATTCAGCTTGTTTTGGGTGTATTGAACGCGTTGTCTTTGTACTCTTCATTTTCTACCAGTTCTCGAAATGCACATACTGCATGTCCACGGTTGCATCTCGCACCAGCAGCACTCCGCGCTGTAAGGAAACCAACCCTCATGCGCATTTATCACCTCACCGAAGTTGCCGCGGCAGTCAATCGGAGTTCTAGGTCAGTTCCCACGTTTCCGATTTTTCTCACGATAAGGGCGCAACGACGGGGGGGTTCGAGGCTGGTTCGAGGCCTCGCTCGCGCATCGATCTTTGAAAAACCCAAGATTAGCGCCATCTCCCAACGCTCATTGAGCGCGCCTAACGCTTTCCCATGGTCCTTGTTCCCCACCACCATCGACAACTGCAATCACAAAAAAAAAAAGTCGCCAAATTACCACTAAATGTCAAGAATGTCCGGATCCACCAACAGGGACCGAGCTGCGCGCTCGTCTAACGGCAAACGGTCACCCCATCATGGTGAGCCCTACTCAAGTATTGTCTCGCCTCTGGCTCGTCAACCCGATCTTGTCCAGCTCCAGCTCCTCCCACTGGCGGACCCCCGCCGCGGTCGCCTCCCCTACCCACGTGGGCTGAGGATGGGTTCCAATCATTCTGTGAGTGCTAGCATCTCCCTGATTTAGCAATCTCCCTCTAACGCATTGGCGATTCCTGTCCAGCGTTTCCCTCCGCCCACAGCGGAACAAAACCCGAGGACCCGCGAGCCTTTCTGACCGGGTCGCCTGAGCATTTTCATGAACCAGACTGTGAGTACTAGTATCTTCCCTATTTGGCCTTTCCCTTTAGCTTATTGGTCACTCCCGTCCAGTCCCTTCGACTCATTCCCATGCTGGCGGGCCACGAAGGCGGGAGGGAGAGATGTCCCTGCCGCATACTAATAGATTCGAGGGACAAGGCCGTGAGTACTAGTATCTCCCTAATTTGACATTTCTCCTCCTAGCTCAACGATCGATCATTCCTGTCCAGCGACATCCCCCTTTCCTAGCCCGTCATGGCATCAAGGAAACTATTCCTCTTTTTCTCCCGTGGCCGGTAGTCATGTCGGCGAATCAGTTTGTGAGCACGATACCGATATCTCCCAATTTGAAGTTATCCCATTAGCTCATTGATCGACCATTATCCAGCCCATCCCCTCCGTCCCGGGTTCCCGGGGCTCGAGGGACACACCTACGTCGCCTCTCCTTCCGCCTCGGTTACTATTAGGGTCGACCAACCACCCTGTGTGTGCCAACATCTCCGATTGGACGTTTGCCCTGTAACTCATTGGTCATTCCTGTTCAGCTTCTCCACCATCTCGCAGGTCGTCGAGGAACGATGAACCATTTCAGACGATGTCTCCTGTGGGCAGAAGTCATGTCAGCGAATCAGCCCGTGAGTGATTGTGTCTCCCCGAATCGACGTTTTAATTTTAGTTCATTGATCGATCACTACTGTACAGACACTCCCGTCCCTCTCGAGATGGAGAGCCGCGAGGGATCCACTTACAGCGCCTCTACAGGAGCCACTATTACTATTAGAGTCGATCCGTCAGTTCGTGAGTAACAGTATCTTGATGTGACGGCGGCCTTTTGGCTCATTGATGATCTAGCTTCTCCTCTCAATGGCAGATCGCAAGAATTCACCGTCAGCGTCCCTCCCGTCGGTAGTAGCGTCGGCGGAACAGTCCGTGAGCACTAGCATCTCAGATCTGACACTTTCCCATCTTCCTGTGGCTTATTGTCGTGTCCAACCCCAGCCTTTCCCCCCCGTCGCAGGACAACGAGCCACGAGGTACCCAATCCCGGCATTCTCCCACCGACACATCGTAAGGACCAATATTCCTCGATTTGACTTCTTCCCTCTAACTCATTGGTCATCCCTTCCTGTTCAGAGATAGCCGAGGGATCTATTCCCAATGCCCATCCTGTACCTAGCAGGATGGCCAGCGAACCAATCCGTGAGCACTAGCATCTCAGATCTGACACTTTCCCATCTTCCTATGGCTTATTGTCGTGTCCAACCCCAGCCTATTCCTCCCGTCGCAGGGCATCGAGCCACGAGGTACCCAATCCCACCATTCCCCCACCGACACATTGTAAGAACCAATATTCCTCGATTTGACTTTTTCCCTCTAACTCATTGGTCATCCCTTCCTGTTCAGGGATAGCCGAGGGATCTATTCCCAATGCCCATCCTGTACCTAGCAGGATGGCCAGCGAACCAATCCGTGGGCATCAATATCTCTCAGTTCCGACGTTTTCCCTCAACCGTATTGATCATTCATTCCTGTCCAGCCCGTACCTCCCGTCGCACGACGCTGGGACAAGTGAAGCCCACTCCCATCGCCGCTCCATCGACGACTTTTAGAGACCGTTCTATCTCCCTTCCTGCCTTCAACCAACCGCCTTGTGAGTACTACTGTAGTGTCCTTTTCCCTGACTCGTTCACCGGATTCTGTTCAGCCCATCTGCTCACTCAACGGTCGCGGGTGCCTGACGGACCCAAGCTTCCTGTTTCCGCTAGTGCATACGACGAATTCATCCGTGAGTACTGGCATCTCTTGACGCGATGCCCTTTTAGCTCATTTATTGGTCCTGGCCAGCTCGTACCAGTTCGCCAGAGGCCGAAGCTCACTCGGACCCTCCTTGGGACTACCGACCACACTGTGGGCACTATCCATCTTCTCAACTCTATGTTTTCACTCTTAATATATTCTTTGATTGCCTTTGTCCAGCCCATCGTAGCTCGTCTTTGCCCATGCCCAGAGCATCTCCTTCTAAAGGCCGTCGTGCGACTGATCCAGCGTTCGACCAACCAGTCTGTGAGTACTAGTATCTCTCAACTATGTTTTCACTCTTAATCTATTCTTTGATTGCCTTTGTCCAGCCCTTCATAGTTCGCATTTGCCCGCGCCCAGAGCATCTACTCCTAAAGTCCGTGGTGTGACTGATCCTACGTCCGACCGAGTCCGTGAGTACTAATATCCCTTAAAAACACACACCTTCCTCCTGGCTTATTGATCGGTCTTGTCAAAGCTCCCCACCCCCGCTCGCGCAAAGGTTCTCTCGCACCTGTGAAGGAGACAAGCACCCTGGATGAAAGGCTTCCGTACATTCCTCCAGTTGTGAGCCTCCTCAAAGAGTTCACTACGCAAAATGCCAGTGTTCGGCTATTCTTTCAACGTCCATTTATCTTACTAGTGTGTCTACAGGAGGTGAAGCAGCATCATGAATTGTGGGTCGCCGTGAACGACAAACTTGGGAAGGTCACTCGACTGGTGAGAAACGTCGAGGAGACGTGCGTGGTCAATGACCTCGAAGAGAACGACCTCCCGCACAGTCTGCCCAACATGTTTCGGTCCCTTAAGTCGTACGCCATGCATTCCTGATGCCTTGACGTTGCCTGATCGTACCCAAGTCAACTCGATCTAATTCTACGCGCGAGGAAACAGAGCGAGAATGTGGGAGTTATCAAGAGAGTCTTTGTGGACACACCTTCGCAACGGGAAGTGGAGGCGTATGGTCTTGAACTTTCGAACGTACTTGAAAAATTCCACGTTTGTCCCACGGTTTTCTGCCCCCCTTTACTCGCCTGATTCGTCACCCACAGGCCGCGCTAGCTTTCAATCCTCATTTCAAGGAAATCGCTGCAAAAATCAAAGTGGGGAACCCTCTCTGTACCACGAATCACGAATTGTTGACATATTCAATAGGTAAAAGCTACGAATGTGCATGAGCGATACGACGAGCGTCAGACTCCGTTGCATGTGGCATCGCAGCTTGGATGGATCAAAGCCATGCGTTGGCTAATCGACCATCGTGCGGATACGAACGCAGAGAATGAAGACGGGGAGACCCCTCTATTCCTGGTGTGCAGAAATGGGGACGAGGAGGCCACGGCACTATTGTTGCGTCGCTCCGCAAGTGTTGGTCACCAGGATCGGGAGAAGAGAACTCCGCTGCACGAAGCGGCTGAAAACGGACACGACTCGGTCACAAAGTTGTTGCTCAAATTCGGGGCGAATCCCAATGCAAAGAACGTGCACGACTGGACTCCATTACACCTGGCGTCGCGAACCGGAGAGATCGCAGTTGTCGAGATTCTCGTCCGGTGGCACGCGGACGTTAACGCGCAGAACGATTTTCGTTCGACCCCGTTGCACATCGCGGCGCAGAAGGGACATGCGGAGGTGGTGAAACATTTGCTCCGCGATAAGAATGCTAAGGTGGACTCTCCGGACGCGCTTGCCGATACCGCGTTACACTTGGCAGCGTATTATGGATACGATGATATTGTGGAGCGTTTGATCAACTATGGGGCGGATGTGAGCAAAACTAACAAGGAGGGCAAGACGGCCTTAGACGTAGCGAAGAAGGAAGCTGTCGTACAATTACTTCTGAGAGCTGAGATTGTAGATCGCTGAGACGATCACTGGAGCGCTGGATCACAAAGATATGTTTTATGTAGGGTTTATTTTAGGGCACTATTTTCCTTTTCAACCCTGTTGTACCAATCATGTATGTCTGACGAGCATGTATACCGAATCTACAAACATGTCATGTCATCCCTGGCCCAGAGGAGGGACATTTATTATAACAACGCATCGCTACTACATAAAATAAAACCACACCAATACTCGCTTCAATTTCCCGAGCATGCTCATAGTCACACTGATCCCGACGTCTAACCATTCATCTGAATAATCACAAATTCATGCTCTGTGGAAACCAGCGCGCATATCAGACACGGGATACTGTCCAAAAACAGTTCTCAGACAAACGACCGCCTACCTTGCCTCTTCCATGTCCCTTGCCACCGATCTTGACCTGCACCCGCGGCGTCATCCCAGCGAGCTCCGCATCGAGCTTCTGCACCGCGACGCTCACGCTGCGCGCGCGTCCGTGATAAGCGCGCATGCCGAGCCTGGACAGCGCCGCAGCCGCCTGGTCCCGCGCCAAATCCTCAGATGGGCGGCGCATGCGCACAGCAGGGCGCGCTGGCGCCAGGCTGAACGTCTCAGGTGACGGCGCGGTCGGGCGATGGTGCAGCTTCGCGCTCGCGTATACCTCGTCATGAGGGATGACGAACCCTTCCGCTACGGGAAGCGGGGAGGGCACAGCGGCGGAAGCTGCCTGGGGCGGAGGAAACGCTTGTACTTGCGTACCGGAGGATACCTCGGCGCTAGGTCCGTCACTTTCCCTGGACTGAGCAACGACTGTGGTCGCGGCGGGGGTAATTGGCTGCTGGTTACGCTGCTGTGGGGTAATCTTGTCCACCTGAGGGTGTTTGAGCGGGCACTGTTGAGTAGGATAGCCGCATCGAGGCCAGGTCAAGCATGGGGTGTACTTGATATCTGCAAGGGATCGGTATGAAGAGGTCGATAATACACACAGCTATGTGGGACAACGTACAAGGCATGGTATCTTCTGGGTGGAAATATCTACATCTCTCCGCGTGCGGGCAGATGCCCTGGATGTAACCCCAGCAGTGTGCACCCTTGCTGCTGATCGATCCTGTGGTCTTGTCAGGGAAGGTAGACTTGTTACCTAAAACAGCCGCCGAGGTGGGCGACGATTGACCCGAGGAGCGTTCCGATGGTGGAACCCACTCCAACTCGCGATCATGAATGCTACACCAAGTCCCAGCGTAAGACATTCTTCACAAGAATGGAGCAACGATGATTGCGTAGGACACTCACAAACCGCATTCATCACCCCAAGGACACCAGCCGTTGTTCATGGCGAAGTGTCGACAGGGCGTGGTCTTGTACGACATATCGTCCTTTTTCGGAGCGGTGGACGTCACGTGCCCGTGCTTGGACACCGCCCGGGACGCAGGGTTAGCGGGTTGATCCAAGGAAGGCTGACACGGCTGCCTGGGAACGGCCGTGGAAAGCGAGCCCGGCGCAGCCGCACGCAAATTAACAGGCGCGCCCTCGGTTTGATACAGGACCGGGACAGGCTGCGCACGCTGCAAAAGAGGAGCTGAAGGGGCGGTGGGAAACATGGGTTCATCTGAGACGCCATTCCCGTTGTTTTTATGCGTCGTAATTGCCGAGAACGCGTTCGCCACAGACGGGGCTATCAATGGCAGCGGCGGCAACTCGAATGAGTTCATGTCGAGATTTGGGACGGGGATGGAGAACTGCGAGCTCATGGCATAGATTTTAGCCTTCTGGGCCAAGAGTTGGCTATTGATCAACCCTTGATAGAATGAGAGCCCATCCACCGCTAAGGTAGTCTCAGTACGGGAATGCTTTAATAGTACGTTGGTTCAGATCTACCTTGTCCCAAGTTTCCCGCGATCATCGCACCGCCGGCCGACGCGCGAGCCAACCCTGACGCCGTGGATTCATCGAGGGGAGGATACATGTGAGCAGCATTGGTGAGCTGAGAGAAACATATTTCGCTCGGATCTTTGTCTTGAGTTCCGAGCTGAAGCGGCTGAGATAACAAGACATTCTTCGTCGTGGGGTTGGTGGGTACAGGCATGGCAAGTGTTGGCGCACGCCTTTGGGGGGCGGACGAGTAAATAACAGACGAGTCGGTGTGCTGGACTCGGAGACGGCACTGCTCGGCGGGACAATCTTCGCGCATGCCGTGCTTACACAACGTAGCTGGGGGAGGAAAAAAGGCCATCAGAGGATTTTGGTGGCACATAAAAGTGAAGTTCTAACGTACTGTTGGCGGCTTTAAACGTGGTATGCATTTGTTATTATTCTTTTTGTACCCAGGTTAATCTTCGGTCGAAGAGACGTCACTGGAGTGCGATGGCTCGAGTACGTACTAAGCCAGAAATCGAAGGGGGAAGTGAAGTGATGAGTGTGTCGTAGAACGGCTCGTTTTAAATAGGGAAGCTGCATCTGCGAAAGACCACAGCGATTTGTGGTAGTCACAATGACGTGTGACCACTGGCGAAGTGGCTTGACAAAGACAAAAGAAAGTTGTGGTCGAATTGTGGTCGGTGCGGGGGAGGGAACATCGGACACATTGTTCGACATAATCGAGGAGGACGGCACAGATATAACATTGTGAAAGGTGCTGCGAGTCACGAACAGTACAGCAGCTCCAGATCGGTACAAGACTGGTACAAGTCAGAATTCTAATCGCCGTCGATGGCAAAGGCAATGAAAAATGAGATTACATAATAGACATTGCTTAGTCATCATTCCAATTTCACAACACACAGATGCTAGCCATGTGACTGGCAGAATCGAAGTCAATAGCTGCGGCTGCTGGCAGACACCTTCAGCTCACGATTGATTGCGAACATAATGAACGAGACCCGTCAGCATATATTGCTGTAGTTCCCTTCAAATTCTCTCAAATGGTACCGGGCGACACCGTTGCAATCACCGTTTTTTCACAAGGACCTCTCGGAGTGTCGGACAAGTTTGTCAACATGATGGCAAGGCCGCGCTATGAGCGCACCGTGAACCTGAAATGAAGAAAGTTACTCTGAGAGAAGACTCACAGACTCACGAAGTGTCCTACATGCCTTATTAACTGGAGAATGGAATATCTTGCCACTATCGGCGCACCAACTTGAATGCCCGAATACTACGAAAACTCCACTAATAAAGGCAACTTAGGTGGAAACCTGGCGTACAGGAAACCTTTATCTTTTTCCCTCGGGATACGGTTGGTAATCAGTGTGTGTTTGTTTTCTGCTATGCATCATGATAAACTAAACAGTCGTCCCTAATGCATACCGTTCACTTTCTGTAATTTAGAAGGTACGACATTCGCAGTGTCCTGTATTTGGTTGAGATAACGAATATGAATTAAGAAGGACCGATGACAATTTGCTTGGTCTTGCTCAAGTGTGCGATGGCCTCGTCGGAGAGACCAAGGTGTGCGCTCACGAGTTCCGGAGGCGTGAGTGCAAGCCACTAAACATTCGATCAGCACGAAGAGGAGAACACGACTGAAACTCGTTTTCCCATACCTGGGAGAGGCTAATATCCTGGAAATGGTCTGCGCCCTCCGTTCAGAAACGGGATGCGTTATTGAGTTCAAACGGTATCAGAGACTCACCGGTGTTGAAGATTTCGAGATAGTGGAGCGTCGTGTTTCCGATATTCTCGACGTAATGACCTACATTAACGATAAGAGTGAGCAATCGCCTAAAGGTGCCCTCGATTCCGACAAACATACCAAAAGAAGCCGGCACGAAACCGACGTCCCCAGCTTGGTAGTCGAAAGTGCGGGCGTTACTCGAAGAAGCGAAGAGAGTCATGCGTGCGTAGCCTTCGCTGAATATCTCGTTTCAGTACGGCACATATCTTGCTCAGAAGGTTATCGTTTACAGAACATAGAGCCACTCGTCTTGTGTCGGGTGCCACTTTATGAATATGCAGAGATCAGCCTTACTAGCTAAGAAGACGCTGACACCTACATGTAGCTCTCGGAGCGCGCCTGGCTCGACAGTGACATCCGCCACTGCAATCGTCGTCGAAATTTTGAAGATGCTCGAGTCAACAATCTTGACCGTCCCCCCATTGAGCTTCGCGGCGTTCATTGTGGACAAAGGAAAAGAGAAGGGGTTGGGAACTTGGCCTTGTGGGTCAGAAGGTGCTACACTGCTGGTGGGTGGGTCTATCCGGATACCACATGGTCAAAGGATGGGATCAACCAAGTACTCAATCAGATACGCACTCGAGGGAAAGATGTACAGCTCCTTTGAGGGAATGTGGTCGAAAGCGGTGATATTCAGCTGGAAGTTCTTTGCGATGACCTCCTTCGGAACATGAGCGAGCCAGTCTGTCACCTGAAGGGCGTGATACGTCGCATCACAACATACAACGCTGTAAGATACTAGTAGGCTCAACCTGAAAGGTGCTGGTTTCGCTGAAACTGCCATCGGGAAACACCTGCGGGTAGCAGAGTCATAAGCTGGGAACTGATAGGTACTTATGCGACGGACCAACAAGAATTCCGAACCCTCTGGTGTGTCAGCTGTGGCCTGCAACGAATGTGGTATCCCAGGAGGGAAGTACCACAAATCGCCAGCATTCTAGAAACTAGTGTGATTGGAAGGCCGGGCAGCAACACAGAATCACTTACGACGGTTGCCACATAATTTCGCCCATTCTCATCGACAGACGTTATTTGCGTAGACCCCTACTTAGCGTCATCGAGTGGTTCATTCGTCTATGGTAGAGATGCTGAGAAGTCTTTACCTTGATGACATAAGCCCACTGCAATGACCAGTATCAGACGACTCGGATGTTATCGATTCAGCTCCGCGTCTAATCCCCAACGTACCTCTGCAGTCTTGTGCCAGTGAAGCTCGCTATACGGGACAAGTTGTTATCGTTAGGGTAAATTTGCATACTGACTCAGTAACTCACCGAACAGCGCCAGCCTTGAGACGCATATTTACACCAGCCATACCTAGAAACGTTCAGCATCGACAGAATTGCTCGAAGCAATGCATTGCAATGAGCCGTACTGGTGGCAATAGGCATAACATCAACTTGAGAGCCACAGTCAGATCACGTCGGAGACCGGCATCGCTCGAAACGGCTCACCGTTTTGTTGTCTGGCCCATCCACCCGTAAAGATATGGTTGTTGCTCAGAGCAAAGGGCCACTTTGCATTCGGTCTGAGGAACAAGCGTAAAACATACGCACAGAGAAATTTGACAGTGGAAGGACGCACACGTCCCCGTTGTCCGTGCTAGGGGGAGCAAGGATGTCGGGGTTCTGTTGCTGAACTGGGATATTCTGCGGCCCGAGGATCGCAGCACCAAGGTCACCTCGGATGGGTTGTGCAGGACCAGGGACGTCTGGAGGATACACTGGATAGTTAGGATCATCGCTGGCTGGAGGAACAGTCTGGCTCGGGGGAACGGGTGTGGTTGACGAGCCCACAGACGAATCAAGGGTCTGCCCTGCACGAAAGGCAAGGCCGATTGGGGGAGCACCATATGCGAAAGTGGTCAGACAAGCAAGAATGTAGAAACGTTTGAAGAAAGTGGCCATTGGTGGTAATGTGTAGTAGGAAGTGATCCCTCCGTAGTCAAGCCAGTGCATGAGAGCTATTTATGAAGGTCAAAGCACAAACCGTGAGAGGTGGGCCCACGGCAGAAAGGAGTTCCGAGTCCCGATCCCATGTGGAGCTGTTTACGATAAAAGTTCCCAATATTACCCTGTGTCCGCGGCAGTCCGGATGGACGACATGAACAGGCACATGTGGGGCAAAGAATTCCAATTATTTCTGGGATACTTGTTTGCGAATTGGACCAGAAGGATTACTCAGCTTTAGAGAAGAAGGATCCCGAAACGGAATGGAAGACTCACACATGTGGATACAGAAGTAATCCTGCATCACAATTTCGCCGAGCAGCCGTAGACTCGAGTCAATGCGATAATATCGTGACCCGTCCCTTCGACATAGACTCTGAGGAAAGATAGAGATACTACCAAATAGACAGTACAAAGAGTAGGACGGCTTCGATAACTAGATTGTCGAAGAACCTGAAAAGCTCTATCCCCAGTGCAGAGGAAATCATCCCAGTACGTCAGCACGGGAGACAAGAGTTGTGGGGCCTTTATCACGTCCTGACAAGCGAACAGTATGCATGTGACGATGCCGTAGGGCTATGATGAAGTACTAGGGCATCGGGTGCCCCGTAGAAACAATCCTCGTGATTACGACATGTGCCAGATCAAAGCGCCTCCACCATCGGGCACACAAACCCGAAACAACACATGCATCAAGCCGAGGTGTGATGAAAAGTCAAGCTCTAGAGCCTCGCACGCCCACAGAGTAATGTCGAAAACTTTCTGAGATTTTTGTCATCCTTGGGCATGTGCTTCAAGTTCTGGACCATGCACGTGTATGCCGTTCATCACCGCGGTGAACAGCCGAACGTGCCAGGTGGTCCAGTCACCCTTAAGGTAGTTGGTTCGTCTCTCAGGGGAGTTTGTCAGGTCAGGACTTGACATGGCGGCGATAGTCAGGTGTACTTACCGTCGGAGTTATAACTCCGCTACGTTGGGAGTCCTCGCAAACCTGACATCCGTATACATACAGTAGTCCATCCTGTGAACGACCTGTCGGCGGCTACTAGCGCGCCGGCGGAAAGTCTACTGGAGTCATGGTGCCTTTTCGCATTTGCGGATGCGCGTATTGCGAATTTCCATTCATGCGGGAATAGAAGATCGAAAGAGAACGCCGTAAAAGATCATTGATGATGTCAATGAGTCATGGAACCTGTGGGGTGAATGGAACAAAGAATTTGGGTCACAGATGACGCGATGTTGGAAAAAGCTTGCTCGAGCACGGTGCGCATCATAGTCCCTGTATGGGCTCAAAGTTGAAACGTTGCTGAGAAAATAGAGACGTCTTCGGCACCGAGACCAATACTCGGTTACGAGAATATATGCCTGGAGTTCAGAAGGTAGTCTGGTGAGGACTCACCATGACCCACACCCGTTCCCGACTTCCTTGCGACATCCGACGCACCAATAGTAGGACAAGAGTCACGGCATCCTGCGCCAGAAATGTATATAAGATACGACATGCCGAAGCGAAGAGACGATTAGTGCGGGCCGTTGAAAGATGGTGGCGAGAAATTCGTTGCGGAAACTGTCACGGGTTCCGCGAGTTGCGACTCAGACGCGGCCAACCCCAGATCCATTTCCAGCTCCCACCAAAGTTTACATCACCCTTGGAGTCGTCTTGCCAATCTTGTCGCTGCTGAAACGCCACAATCGATGGCACTTTGGCAGGTGAAGCAAACTAACGATCGCCTGTACCGTCGTAATGCAAATGGGGCGCGTGTCTAGCTCTATCATATATGTCAAAGTTTTATTTCAAGCGTCACGATACCCAAACGTCCCAAGCAACATACTCATATCTGCCTGGTGTTGGCCTTACCGAGCATCGTGATGACTACCAATATCCATCGAGGCCCAGGAACTGTCAAAATTTCTATTCTACATAGTTCTAATATCCAATGTATCTGCCATTGACCCAGGGCAGATGGGTTGGGTGGGTTCAAGCGTTAGAGGAAGCCGTCGTCTCGAGTACAGCGTCCAACACAGGCTCTGGGTGCCGAGCTCTCCAGCTCTCCAAGCCTCGCTCGAAACAGGCATTGTCCACTCCTTGATGCACTAACTGGAACGTGACACCTTATTGAAGTAGACAACGCAAATAAGGCGCCGAACAGTTGGATACTCGAGCGGATCACCCACCCAGCGACTCGACCTCTCTATTCCGCATCTCGTCGTCGAAAAATAGCTAGAACATATACAACATAAGAACGCATAAACCATATCACGAATGAACTCGCGAACTCACCATCTCAGAATATGGTATCCCTGTCTTTTCGT
>QFFA01002041.1:0-15640 GCA_003316565.1 Russula foetens | reverse complement strand
CGCCACCTTACCATAGCCTTCCTCAGCCTCGGCCACATTCCCGCGCCATTATCTTCCGTTCCTAACATTTCCCAGACTATTTAGACAATATATTCTCACGAGGGCTCCACAAAATGGAGTAAAAGTCAGCCAGCGCCGAAGTTGTATAGTACAGTACAAGGTGTCGACAGACAGAGACATTCTTCTTCGAGGACAAAAGGTACGGCTGGCATAAATAGTCCTCCGATCCTTATCGCCACCGGGTCGTATAAGAAGACAAGCTTCTAGATTATTCAGGTGTCGTAACTAAATCAACCATCAACCCTTCTACAGATTCTCCGGGATGGCGCTTCCTGCAGTGCTCGCTGAACAAGTCCTTTCGCGATTGCTTGTAGTTGCACCCTCGGCAACCTATTGTCGGCGGTCCGTGTATGGATTTCATATGCCGCACCTTCTCCCATTCGCCCGAAAAGTCTTTACCGCAGTTGTCGACCGTACAGGTAAACCTCCGATCGGGCCCCCCTTGCCCTACTGGTTGACCAGCCGACCGTTCGCTTTTTTGTCTCTTGGACATGGGGCGTTGGGCTGATCCGCCCCAATAATTGGCTCCGTAGTGTCCTGGTCTGACATCCATGGCTTCCGCTGTGGGGACGTTAACGCCCAGACCTGGGGGAACGGCCAAGTTTCCATCGAAACCCAGCCCACCGGGTGAGGAACCAGAACTGTGGTAGTCATCTCTAGATCCCTGACCCACGACCGTCGAGTAGCAGCCTTGTCCCACTGTACTTGAAATCTCGGAGTACGAATGCCAGTGCTCCCAATGTATCGAATCTCCCCAGGACGATGCCAAGGAGGAAGGTGAGGACGAAGGACCTAGTGGGACCCGCGTGATGGCTGCGTTCACGGGTGACGTGAAGGACGGGTCCACCGATGCCATGGAGGGTATGTCTATTGGGATCACGGAAGACGGGAACCCTGGCATAACCTTGGCCTTCTCTTCTTGGTACGCGGGGTTTCTCTCGCATGGATGATATCCAAATGACGCCTGAGTTACAGGCGCGAGCCATCCGTTCGTCATGTACTCCGACGTAGTCTTGTACGGGGAAGGGGACATGTCAGCAACTGTGAGTACGATCATGATGGCGAGTTGCCATACCTGGATATACGAATTCGGTTCCTCGTTCCATGCTAACTTGAAGGTGGCGGCGAACAAGGAGTCCGGAAGTGTGGATTGCATGTCGTGGGGAGACCCTCCGCAGAGTTCGAGTATGACTGGCCGTTTCTGGGACCGTCACTGGACATGGTATTAGGGGCGTCGAACACTTTATATATTTGGACCACGACCTTGGTGGCAGTCCTTTATTGTGCCTCGTGGTATGTGTGAGTATTGCTCGTTTGATGGAGTTAGACTTCGCCTCATTTAGGTCTGAACGAAGGGTAGGATTGTACGGACATCATTGGCAAGCTGATGCTGTACTTGCAGTATTACCCAGAATGGGAGATGAACGTAAGCTTGCAGAGGTCGTGCCATCCAAGTTTGCGCCCTGGCCTCGCGTAATCGTCATGGCCTGTTGACATTCTCCGGGCTGTGCCATTATCATTATGCCGTGCCAAAACCGCGCGTCTGGTGCCTGCAACAGTTAAAGTGCACAGAGGATGTCCCAGAAGTCCCGGTAGTAGTGTGCACTGGCAGTGGCCGTGATTTCTCGATCGTATCTTAGCTTTAATTAATGTGATTGGTGGATACACTGTAGGGAGAAGTGGGATCTGGGAAAGGCGCTAGTGTTACCCAAACGTTAACCTGCGAATATGGAATGATTCGAACAGAAAACGTGTCCCGATAATAGAGGATCTTGGCAGATGGAGGCAACTCGCGCCACCCTAAGCGCGAGTGCCCAAGCGCGCGCACAACTGGATGCGTGCCTGTTCACAGCCCTGATGGGCCTTTGGTATAGAAGCTGATCCTTCTGGTGCCGACCCCTACAACGGTCTGGTGATCTCTGGTGGAAAGATCCGCGAACCTTCGATTTTGGCTGATACTCGGAACACAGCCATATACCTCAGTAATCAAAGCGATCGGATGGGTATACCTTATCGGTCCTAGAGCCTTTCCGGTCCGCAACCGTGTGAGAAGTACGGTCTGGGCTAGAACGGCCCTTCTTTCATCTTCTCACCAAGAGCTGTTAAGATAAGGGAGCATTCTATATATAACGAAGTGTCCCATACTAAGGTGACTCGGACGCGTCACTGCTACCCGCAATCACTTAATGGTGGATCGAAGGGTGGAAACGATTGTCCCACAAGGAACTAATAACAGCTTGGTTGCACGCACGGAAACTGATGACAGTAAGATGGAAGGTTCTCTATCGAAGAAAGTTCATGAGTTCCACCCTACTACCACAGGTGATGTACTTATCATGATCTGTAATCATCCCTCGTGAGTAGTATCCACTTTCCCCATACTGCTGGTGCCCAGAGAAGAGTGCCTGTACCGCTATCGAGTACGCTAACCACAAGTAGATCACGGGAACCAGATGGGCTCTGATAAACAACTATCAAAACGCTGTGTCGTGGTACGGATCGGGCCAAGTGCCGGGATCATTATGAAGCGTAGAACACCCTCATGATGTATTCGGACACCACGCGGAACTCCTGATGGCTTCATAGCCATTCACGAGGCATTAAAAGGGCACGTTACGAGAATATCCGTCAGTATTCGAGTCAAAAGCTCCCGAAACGCTCACCCGTCTTAGTTAGCCATCCAAGTCAAGGGAGTTTGCTGTATACGTGTATACGATCGTCGCGTGTTTGGGGGCAATGGAGAAGTCGGCCCGCTTTACCGAGATGCCTCGTGCTATTTTTTTTTACCACGTGTTCCTCAAACGCACCACCTATAAAGTACCACCCAGCCCAACTGTTTTGAGCAATCCGCGATCATAATCACAGGTTGCCACCAATCGGTTCCTTCTGAATTTCACGGATACTGTCCCCTGGATTGACTACAACTCTGGACAGGAACTACGCGAGCAAACACTCTCGGAAAATCCTACTAGTAGCAGACTAGGAGGGCCTTCGTCCTCGTGTCTAGGTGCTGTGTTAGATGGTTTGCACACGATGATCAAAACGCATGAAATTTGACGCCCCCATGAGGCATTCGTGTTGTATCCCCGAATTTCTGGGCCCACGTGCTCCTTAATAGGAACGTTTCTCGGTTGCGGGTTTCCTTCGTGCGTTACCACTTCAAATTCTCTACCTCCGTATTTCCGTGGACTTAGAACGATCTAGTCTCGATTCATAGCGATGTTGTATCGCAAGGGTATTATAGGGGAGGATAGCTCTGACATATGACTTGGAAAGGGCTGCAAGGCTGTATCTTCCGTTCCTCTCCCTGCGCAGCACGCTTCCTTCTCCGTCACGTCGACATTTCTTTACGCAGCCTCCGTGAATAGCGGCTCCCCTTGTTTTTAGCCCTTTTCCTGGAACTCGCGATGAATTCGCTTCCGCAGTCCGAGTATCAACACCCATTCAAGTAAGGAATGTCCGAGTCAAGCACCTAACACTGGTACGACGTTCTGTCGTTTATGTCAATCACTTGTACAGCATTGCATCCGAGAACGATGAGAACCAACAAACAGAATGGAGGAAGTGATCCATGCTGTTTCCTCACCTCAGGTATCACTGCCTCGTGCGCAATGTCTTTGCAGTGGTTGCTCCCGAAACGGAGGTGGAGCCCTGCCGCATAAGATGGCCCTAGGAGACCCACAACCACACATCCGCACTCTCCCTAATCATCCAAAATGCCTTTTAGGGCCCCACACTCAAAGCAGTTCTTAGCAGAGCCTCCGCCGGACGGGGAGGAGCCAGCATCTGTCCCGCCTGACAATCTAAGACCTCTCGCTCCCCACCCAGACAGCTCAATCTATGGGTATGATGAGGTAAGGAAAATAATACGTGATAACGATTAAATGTTCCGACCTTGGCACTTCCATCCTGCTCTCGCATGCAGATAGAGACTTGGCTGTATTTAGTCCAGATGGGGCAACAGCCCAACTTTCCACTCGACGAGGCAAGCACCACCGAGTTTTACTATATCACGAATGAGAATACACTAACGGTCATACCCCCAGACTCAATTCCCAGGAATCGGGGAGCATTTCACTACCCAAAGCCTTACGGAGGACAGGAGAAATCCTACCACGGGCTGCACCGGCAAACCGCGCCCTGCTTGTGCGTATTGTAGCAAAGACTTCGGGAGGATCCAGGAACTCGAAAGACACGTGAGGGATGTGCACACGCTCCCGCACCAGTGCCCGTTCTGCCCTTTCATGTGGACTCGTCCCGGCAGGCTGAAGGATCACCTCCTGGCGTACCACGTCGAAAGGTTCAGCCCAGAGATACTGGAAAATATCAAGCCCTTGCGTGGTCCGCGTTTCGTCAAGTTCTTGTATGAATACATTCATACCGACAGCTCCAACGTCGAGCCGACGTTGTGACCATGGTTGGAGTTTCCCGGATTCCCTTCTGGTTTAAGGTGCCAGCGCGCTCCCATCGTTCTCGGAAGCCCCCTCACCTCCCGGGATGTCATGGAGAAACTCTGCAACCGCACAAGGCCAGGACACCTTCACGCGGCTTCGATGCGCCAGTACTTCATGTACCTTTTTCCTTTTTTTTCGAAAGGCTCGTGTTGAACTTCACATTGCTTCCTTCGATCGTCCTCGCCTCGTTACGATATGAATTACTATGTTTCATTCGTTTTTTTTGCTCTACTTGTCCTTTTTTTTCTTTCCTCTGACCGGATCTCGCTTACTATGATAAGACCACCGACTCCGAGTGCTCCTGGATTATTCGGTAACCGTCTCCTCAATTTAACCCCTACATTTTCAAGCTTCATTTAATGACATTCCCTTCGTACTGAATTTCTCCGTTCGCTTTTTCCAGTTCTGAATGGCTTCTCGTTGACGAAGCACGTCTACGTGAGCAGTGAGCATCCTTCAGTCTCTTATTAACGCCCGTTTCCCCATTTCTTTGCACGACATCGGTCCCCAGCGGCACCCTCCTCCGTTGCATTTTCCGGGTACGCACGGCGGGAAATCTGCCGATTATTTTCACCTGTCTAAACAAGGAATTTGGACGTTCTGCCGTTCTAAAAATGACTCGTACAGCACGAGAACGATGAGAACGGAGAGACAGGATGGGAAAGGGATGTATGCGGTTTCTTTACCCTCGCATATTACAGCCTCCGTTCCCAGGGATCATCAAAGCCACCGATGCAGTGTCCTAGGAATGGTTGGTTCCAAAAGTCGAGATGGAGCCCTGCATAGTAAATGGAACCCCTGTATGCGGTGTCTAACCTGAAGTATGCTGTTGGCGCATAAGACCCAACGGAGCTGGTAAGGATACCTCCTTTGGTGGGAGATGGAGGCGGCATGTACCGGAGGCAAGGAGCGAGCGAAGACGGGGCGACGTTGAAGTCGGAAGGACATGAGGGCCGCTAGTCGTGTATTTTTGCGGACGCGCGATTTCTTCAGAGGTTGGTGGCTGAGTTAACGTGGCCGAAAGTTCACTTCTAAGTGAACGCCATGTATTCGCACTTGGTGATACTCGGGTCGAGGCGTACGGGTGGATCCCTGTCGTGACGGGTGTCAGACACGAAAAGGAATAAAACGGCTGTTTACTCAACATCGAGTAAAATTCCTGTGCGCAAACATGTTTGTGGTCCCTCGTAAGGAAGTTAGAGGCACCGATTATGTCGTCCAAGATGGCACAACATACGTGCCAAGCACCAGTGTTGAAGTCTGTGAGGCACGCCGCCGACGCGTCTCCAACTGATGTGGCATCTAATGGCAAATGGTATGTCGCATGATATCGGACATACTGGAGACGTACCCAACGTACTTCGAGCGAAAGGCAAAACAAATGAGGTGCCATGTATGCTCGAGTGCCTTTTGGGTGCTTCGTTTCCAAGGTCACTGTCATGGGCACCTCAGTATCACCCGTAGGCGGAGTGTACATAATACGCCGAGAACAGGGGAAGAGAGAGGAGAAGTGTGCCTTTGATGGCTAGACAGTAGGCATGGATGAGCCAAGGGCGAGTGAATCGGAGTGATAGGATCATAGAACCGGAGTCTGGTCCAGGGTAACTCGCAGATCCCGCTGGCATATACAAAGGCGTGAGTACCGTATCAGGTGGCGTATGATGGCCGCAACGGTGCCGCGACCCAATAAAATGGTGGAGAAATGACGGACTTAATGAAAAGGTGCGGGGTTACAGGTGATTCTGTGAAACAAGAAAATAGGAGTTTGGGGTGGGGAGAGGTTACTCCTACTCCGAGTTGGATCAGTGGCAGTGGCAGCGACGAGAGCGCGAGGTCCCTGTCGGGGTCGGGATGCTAATGGCGGGCCCCGGGTTCTTCGCGATCAAGTTGGGCTGGCGGGCGCTTAGGTGGGCGCGAGCCTAAGTTTGAAAATGGGACGGGCTTTTTCCTTTTCTGTATCCCATCATCTTTCCGAGGCTCTCTAATCATCGCTCAGACTTCTCCTTGGGTTTTCCATTGGCTTCACAGCACCACCGTGTCGTTTCTAGGTACACCGGTTGTCAGGGTGTACTGCATGGCTGACATGGGGGAATATTCCATGTAGTCATCGTGTTCAAACCGCCAGCATCATGATCTCCATCCAACCTCAGACTCGTATTTCTCAATGAAACTGCGCACAGCCCAAGGAACGGACAATGTTTCCACGAAGTTCAAGCATGCTCAGGCTAATGATACGGACACACTTTTTTTGTTGCCGGATATCGTTTTTATTTTTTTATAGGCTTCATACCCTAAATTTCCTCCGAGTTTGTAGTATTCGGACACCTCTCCGCCCCCACGCCAATATACTGTCCTCTCATGTAGAGATTTGACTTTCGCCACCAGATACGTGCCGTCTACGAGCATTCGTGAGTTATCGTGGCACCCAATAACACCACACAAAAAGTTTGGCCTAAGCCTACCTCTTGTGATCATCCGCCCCTCGCTTCTCTCGGACCACATGCGGTGGTGCCATTGCCACGTTTGTGCCATCCTTTCTCGAATCATTATTTAAACCGTGAACCATAGGACCTCCAAACACCCATCCTCACTCCCCCAATCATCCAAAATGTCTTTAAACATCCCATACTCAACACTATCCTCCATATGGCCTCCGCAGGACGGAGAGGAGCTAAAATACGCCCAACAAGTCGATACAGGATTTCTTGATGCCCACGCAGGTAGCTCAACCCTCGAAGCAGTCCCTGGGTATGATCAGGTAAGGAAATTGCGACATCATTGTGATGAAAATTTCTGACCTTGGCACTTCCATCCTGCTCGCGTGCAGAGCGAGACGTGGAGGTTTTTGGCCCAGGTGGGGCAACAGCCCAACTTTTCACCCGACGAGGCAAGCATCACCGAGTTTCATTACATGATGACGGAGGATACCGTGACACTAACGCTATACCCCAGACCCAATCCCAGGGAATCGGGGGGCATTTCACTACCCAAAGTGCCATGGAGGGCAGGAGAAATCCTACGGTTCCTACCACGGGCTGCGCCGACAAACCGCGCCGTGCCTGTGCGTACTGTATCAAAGACTTCGGGAGGATTCAGGAACTCGAAAGACACGTGAAGGATGTGCACATGCCCCCGCACCAATGCTCGTTCTGCCCATTCATGTGGACTCGTCCCTGCAAACTGAAGGATCACCTTATGGCCGAGCACGCCGAAAGATTCAGCCCAGAAGAACTGGAAAAAATCAAGCCCTTGCGTGGGAAGGATTTTGTCAAATTCCTAGGTGAATATGTTCGTAGACTCCACGTTGGGGCGACATCGCAACCCATGGTTCAAGCTCCCTTAATCCCTGGCCCCTTCTGGTTTGAGGTGCTAGAGGCCTAGAGCATTCCCGTCTCGCCCAGAACAGCCAACGTCATCCCAAACCGCAACAATCACTCATGTCCACGACGGTCTGCAACCACCTCAAGCCATCAGTAACTTGTTGTTCTCTTCGTTCAAAGATATCTGTATCGCTTCTTTGGATCACGCTCGTTCAAATATGATATGTTTTCCGATATTTAATTCCCATTTGGCTAGCTACCTTTAATCCCTAATAGGCGTTATATTTTAATTTCATTCCCTAATACCTTCTTAGTATGAACCTTTCTCTGTTCGCTGGTTTCGAACGTCCGCTCATTGATATGACATCTACGTCGAATAACAATATAGAAAAATGGGGTGGTGAATAATAACCCATTCACCCTGCAACGTGACAATAGTCATCTTGTCGCTCTCGATGACTCGGGTCTCTGACAGTTGTCCTTCAATTGAAAGTTTTTCGCGTTATATTTCCGGGAATCCTGGCCTCACTTCGGTCCCCTCAGGATTAGGTTTGACTTTCGTGAGGGCCTTTTTCATTTGTTCACATCCTTCATCTCGAATCATCGGGGTTTCATGTCTGTCCCTCGTGTTTAACGACTCTCACACTTCAATGCACTGGTGAAGTGAGCGTATCGGACAGCGTTTAATAATCTCTCGGCTAGATAAGATACCTCGCGCTTTATTTTTTGGACTCGCCCCTGTTCGCACGCACGGGTCAACAGCTAACAGCTAATCGTGATAAAGTTCTGGATCCTATAATCACGATGTTTAGTTCTGCCTGCCTTTCTGATTTCTTGTCTCAGCATACTAATCCTAGGAGGACATGGAAAATAGCGAAACAGGGAGGAAAAGGAGAGAAACGTTTCCCAACTCGATTCCGAGAAGGCCGACATATGTCTGACGTGCATCCGTTCCCGAGAAGGCCGAATTGTCTCTCGCATGTCTCCTCTGGTATACGTGCAATTTAGCATTTGAGTTTTGATGTGGCTGCCCGTTTGTTGGGAACAGTCTGCCGGTGGCACGGTATGCACGCATGGACTTTCTCCCTTCAACTTCTATACGTGCTGATCAGAGACCGCTGCTTTGCTGTATCTGATGCCCCTTAATATTCAAGTTCTGGACTCGTAATATACCGTAGTTCAGTTCCTTGAATCTCCGTTCTCGTGCGCGCACGGGCGTGGCAGGCACTCCCTACCTTTGCTTTCCGAGTCATTCTTAGGTTCGAGCCCGCACGAGCCCGACCTCAGTCGCGAGCACCGCACTGTGTTACGAGATTTTTCACACACTCCTGATGTTTGTACCTACTAGTAGTATATCGTGACATAGTATATCCTGCATGCGGTGACTCCGAGTCGGAGTCTTCATGGAGCCTCATCCTTCTAATAGGACAATCCTATCTCACAGCCGCCCCAGACTCACTAAGGTCGGCTGTAAACATGCGCTCTCTTTCCTTTCCTCTCCCTCTATCCCTAACGACCCGTACTATGTGTCACTCTTCCATCGATCGTCCTCAGGTTTATCGTGCTTCAAAGAGTTGACTGAAACACTAGAGCCTTCAGCGATGATCCAATCAGACCTCTTGCAACACAATTACAAGGATAATCATTCCTATGACTAGGGCACGCGCTCTGAGCCCCGACTGCCTATAGATTATGAGGACGCCATGTATTTAGGTCCGTCAAGGTCGGAGTATAATCAATCTGGCAGGTCAACTAAGGAAAGATACTCAGTTATTTCTACAGAAAGGCCATCCAGCTCAGCAAGTAGGTCCATGCAGTATGAGAAGTGCGAGGACGTCAATCATGCTGGGGTTATTTTTGTTCATTGTCACATCGAGGAAAGCCTCGGGCCACGTCGACAATGGCTGATAAAACGACAGGGTTTGGGAGACAAACACAACGCCCCATGAGGTGTTCGAATTACCCCATGGTTTTTGAGATCCATCTGCGCTTCACCGTTTCCATGGGTATGTTCCTTGGAGGTAAGACAAGCACGTATTGCCTTCCGTTTCTTTACGCATGTGAAGCGGATTAGCGGTATGATCGGGCTTAGGATCAATGTTCATTATCGTTCATTCTCACTGCATGCACTGCGATCTTCCATTGGTGCCTCATCAGTACGATTCTTTACGTAGCCTCCATCACCGGCGGCTCCACTTTCCGCAGTCTTCTTCTGGGAGCGCCCGATCAATTCGCTTCGACAGATTCAATATCGCTACCTCTCCAAGCAAGGTATATCGAGGAACCAGGACTGGTACCTGTCGTTCTGTCATTGACTTTCACTGGAGAGTATCGAGAACGATATGAACTCACAAACAGAATGGGACAAGTGATAGATGATGGTCCCTCACTCTCAGGACCACAGCCACCATACTGATGGGTATCAATGCTGATCGACGCCGTGTCCTACGAATGGCAATTCCCAAAATCGGACGTGAAGTTCCCTGGACAAGGTAGACCTTTATTGCAGTATCTGACGTGAAGCAAGGTGTTGGCATTAAAGAGCCAAACCAAGCTGGTAATGACAACACCTTTGGCAAGAGCTGAAGACGGCGGTATGCGAAACCCTAGCAGTGAGAGGCGACGGCCCGATCCGGAAGCTAGAAAACATGTGTGAGAATACTCCGAGATGTAAGGATACGCCTTTCAACCATGCAGTTACATTCAATGTAATGTGTGTTGAGTGGTATCCATGACTCCATGAGCGCTGGGAAAACGAATCTGTTGATTCGTCTCTCCTTGAAACGACGTCGTGTGTTCGCGCTTGAAATCACCTGGGTGCAGAGTTGTGGGTCGGTGCCTGTGGTAACGGAAGTGACATGCGGAGGGATAGAAACAGCTGTTTGGCCCATCACTGATTAACTCTCGGTGCTCGAACATGCCTGTGACCCTTAAGGGACAGTAAAGATTCTGAGGATTGTGACATTGGACGTTTGTCTGGCCATTTCCAAAGTCACGATCTAGAGAACATCTATACCAAAAGTTATCCAAGCGTAGATATTACGCTAGGTACTAACGTACAGAGGATAACTGGATGAGTGTTTCTTGCACAGTTTATGAGTAACCGAGTACTAATTATACGGCCGTGGAACCGAGTCTGGTACGGCGTAAATTGCAGATTGCAGATACGAATGCTTGATTAACGCTCAAGCGCTCAAGCTTGAATTGATGTTTTATGTGCGCCATTTAGTGGTGTTGGGAAATCACAATCTTCGTTAAATAGTAATTGAAGAACAGTGAGGGGTTGCCGCTAGGACCAGAAGATTGGGACGCGTAACCGGTTGGAGGGTGCAATAAGCCTGAGGTCCAGCGGCACTGGCAGCGAACCATAGTTATGCTCCGTGTTTGATCAGTGGCAGTGGTACCGATGGGAGTCCAACCGTTGTCGGGTGCAGTCGTGGAGTTGATGGTCTGCCAGTGGGTCCCAGTGGGTCGCTGAAGTTACGTGTAATGTAGCCACGTGCACTAGTGCACGTGACGCAGGGTCTTCGTTTTTTTGAGCCGCAGCCGCAAGTCAAGTCAAGTCAAAAAAACAAAAGCCACCAGCATATCCATCAGTCTAACCCACCACACCTTCTAGATCTACCTACGTTCTTCAAAGAGACTGCCCGACTGCCCCTAGGGATGATGCGGAGTCATTACGTTCAGTGCCCTCTCACACCAGTCTGGAAATTTGACTTTTATCATCTGACAGGTGCCATCGACTATTCTTGCGAGCTCTCATGGCACCACCAAATAACGCTGAAAAGACAAAAAAAAATGACAAGCTTACTATTTTCCTAAACGCAGCGCATGGGTTGAACCGCTCGGCTCTCTGTCCTCATGCCAATACAGTGGTGTCTTTGGCCCGGGTGACATCCATCTTTGGCCACAGTAAAACAAACCATGCTTCCCAGCCTTCCCTCAAAAAGGAATACAAGAAAAAAAGGTTTTATGTGGTCTCACATTCAAGGCAACTCCCCATGAAACCTCCAAACAGACCGTGACGGCAAGGAACTTCCGACGCTGGGGAGGGGTGTGTATGTGTAAGCTAATAGTACACATTTCCCCTCGCAACCAGACCACCAGCTCGGCTACGAGGCGCTTAGGGTTGATGACTAGATCATTTCTTGTTCTTCACCAGCTACTCGTGGTCATATCCTATCTATTGATACTGTGTTCAGAATAAAGTGTTTTCCGTAATAGCAGAAAGGAAAGCGTTCATCTCGAAGTTGTTGAACCGGACTGCGCGGACAGCGCGGAGTGAGGACGGATCGGGTCAACGACAGGTTACGTAAGTGGAGGTCGCCCTCATTCTCTTAGGCTCAGGCTTGTTCAATTGCTCTTGCTTTCCACTCTCTGCTGTTCTCGCCCGCTTGCACGACATCGCTTAGGCAGTCGCCGCCGGCACTCGTACAGTACGCTCCTGTCCTTGGACCCACCACTTACAGTAGCTCTAACCTTTCTTAGCTCGCATCGCCTTTCTTGTGTCTTAGTGTGGCACTGTCTTAGCCCTCGAGTCGGAATCCCCCGCACCCCATCCCAGACCAAGATCATAGCCGATGTCCCGGACTTGAGTGGTACCCCAAAAGCTGTTGACCACACATTCGCACTCCCAACCCCAACTACTGTCCTCCCCAAAACTCGACACATTGACGCCCCATAATGTCCTCCAGACGTTACCTTCCCACCTCTTCTAGCTGACTACCGAGTCCGCCATCGAGTCGGGCTACACGTGGAGGCCAAGGGCCAAAATCCGTGCGCCAGCAACCCCTGGCCCAACCATCTCACCACCTTCACACGTGGCCTCAAATCCCATCGGAACCGTGGTCCCCTACTTCGATAACTGGGAGAATTCTATCCGCAACTTTGCCTCACACCCACAGTGGCTAGCCTCAATTTTGGCCCTGACCCATAGGTCACCCCCACCACACATAGTCAACACTAGATATCAGCCTCTTTCATCGCCCTTCTGTATACGTGTATACAGATGTACATATACACCGATGGTTCGCAGCTTTGCACCAGACGTGGCAGCGTATAAACTGGATTTGAGAAAAAAAATAAGGGGGCAAGGAACAGGGGAGCTCGTGACCATGGCCCTTCTTCAAGGTGGCAAGTGCGCGCACCATGTCGTGATTGGAATTCAATGATATCCAGTTGAGCTGATCCTCGGCCTCTGGCTTCATGTAGGACCCCGACGCCTCAGTGCTCAGCGCTCAGCCTTTACGGATTTGGGCGCCTCGGGAGAACCGGGACGTGCACGGCTGACGGTCATGGGTACTTGCGCGCTCAGATCGGCAACGGCTTGACTCCGACTGACAGTTGCGCTCCCATGCCTGCCATCCAGTACACAGCCGCGACCCAAACTGAGCCGTATTCTCGGCTCAACCCCTATCCGTCCAAAAACAAGTAGTTGAACAGAACAGAATTGTGCCAACACTTCTGTACACGCCCACATGTCAAAGGTGTTTATGACGTTTTCTCCGACAACCACGATCCTTAGGACCTTACCGGACTTGTTATCCCGCCAAGTACACTAGCGGTCGTCAGGCAGATTGTGCCTGTCGCAGAGAGATGCTGGTTCACGGTGTTATCGTATTCCAGCCAGTCAGCAGGCAGTCCTATCGATTAACGCCGACCATATTTCTTTACACTCGTCAGGGGCACTGCACTGAGGAACGACCAAGGTTTCAATGCAGGTCAAGCATGACGCCGACACAGCACTTTATTTGGCTGTATATCTCTTTCATTGGCTCCGAGTCTGCGATCCACCTTAACCCGAGCTCCTGTGGTCCAGCGCCCTCCTCGCACTCACACCAGTGTGTCGTTGCTAGCAAAAAAAAACTTCTTCAACACGCGGCGGTGCCATCTGTGATTGTTTTGGCAGCCATTATGACACACAAGAACAGCTCGTCTCACGAACCTAATAACCCTCTCTCCCCATACAGTCTCAACCGCAGTTCTTGGTTTGAGCCACTCGGTTTTCTCGGTCCCCATGCGGTAGTTCCTTGCCGCGGGTGTGCCATTCCGCCTCGACCCATGGTTTAAATCTCCGGTTGCAGGACCTACATGCTCCCACTCGCGCCTTTTCCCCCACTTCCGACGATCCAAATGTTCTTTGAGATCTCGCACGCGAATCAACAAGAAGTTGTGCCCTCGCTGGACGGGGAAGGGTTCGAAGTGCAGCTTGCCAGTGCCTACCTTCAAATTGGGTCGCAGTCCAATTCTCCACCCTATCAGGCAAGTTTCACCAGGTTTCACTATGATCGCCGTGACTGAGTGCACGCAAACATCATATTCTAGGTACCACCCTTCGGAACTGGAGGGCCTGTAGACATACCATCTGCCACAGAGGAGCAACGGCCGCATGCCATTCTCCGCAAGGGGCGACATGGTTGTTTACGTTGCGGCAAAGTCTTTAAGAGGACCCAGGAGCTCCAGAGGCATGTGAAGGACAAGCACGAGCCACGGCGCCAATGTCCTTTCTGCGTTTTTAGGTGGTCACGTCCTCACAAAATCAAGGCTCACCTCATGGCCGACCATGCTGGGAAATTCGCACCAGAAACCCTGGAAATTTTAAGGGCTTTGTGCGGTCAGCGTGTTGTGGAGTTCCTAGATACTCGCGATTACACTCTCCACGTGGAGGCAACACAACATTGCTATTCCCATAGCGCCCAGGACGCAAACGTCCGGGTCTTCCCGAACCCCACACCGCCCATTAGTATGCCAACGACATATTACGACAACCTCGACATACAAGCAGCTTGTCCCTTTTTCTGGTGGCCTCTCTACGACCCTTCTCACAACATCCTTGGATCGCATCCTCCCCAGTACAGTATGCTTTCCCATGCATAATTCCATTCTAGCATCGGTTTCCTTATTTTTTATCTATAAACCTCGCTTATTTAAAAGGCGTTAGAGCTCTCCAGCCAGCCACGACGTTTGAGATGTCATCCTCCGCTTTTGACCCCTTATATTTCATGTTCTTATTTCCTAATATATTCTTAGTACTACTGTAATACTTCTCCGTTCGCCACCTCCGGCTTCGATCCTCCCCTCTCAGATACGGTACAGTACAACAATACCTATCAGGTACTATAGTAGCACAAAAAAAAGCGGGTTTTGAACCACCCGAAATGTGACAGCCCTCCTCTCATCATTCTTGAGAACCTCTGCTCGTCCCCAAGTTCTCACATTGCTGGCCTATCTTTGGTCCTTCCACCATAGACCTTGAGTTTCGCGAGGTTCCCATGTTCACGTGTCATTAGTACCCTTAGACATGCCAGTGACATGCCGCGCGCCTTCTGACACGCTTTCGGGGGCCACTCCTTCCATCCTCCCATTCCGCTAGTACAAATTCCATTCCATCGCACGCGTTCGCCGTCCTTCAACTCACACACCGTCCTCAGGTTATCGTTTTCATCGGGTTGGACAAGGACTAGAGCCTTTGGTCGTCATTTGATTGGACCTCATTCTACACATAACGTATAGGAGGAGGCACAATCATCCTTAAGATTAGGACCTGGGCATCAAGGTTCTCGAACCATCGGTAATCAAGCCTACTCTCATGAAAACAAAGGATAGGAACGAACTCTTCGGATCTGCGTGCGCTGTGCGACAGTCACTCCGTAGCTTGCCCTACGTGCTCCCACTCGTACAGCTATACCCGCCACGGCCTGTTGTACAGCGTCCTTGCGCCCCTTGTGTCGCCCAGACCGTCCGTTCGTCAGCATGTAGTTAGATGTATTGGTGGGAGTGAAGCGGGTAACTAGCGTGGGTTTGAAA
>QFFA01002037.1:0-16715 GCA_003316565.1 Russula foetens | reverse complement strand
CCCTCTTAAGGTCATGTGATCCAGGAGTGTGCGTGGAGGTCACGAACGCGGCCGAAGGCCGCGATCGCGACAGCTGTGGTGGTGGTGTTGGTGGATTACCGCCTGGGGGTGGTTGTGGTGCTGGTACAAAGACCGGTGTCGGTGGGTGTGCTGGTGGTGTAGGAACCTTGGGTGGTTGACTAGGTGTGGGCGCTTGTGAAGAACTGCCTTATGCAGGTGTAGCAGATGGAGCGTGTATAGAGGAACTAGTGGCTGTGGTTCTAGGAACTGTGGAGGATGAAGTAGCTCTTGTGCCCCATGTAATTGGCTGTTTTCCCTTGGACGCTGGTGGTGTGGCTGTCTAATTTCCTGGGTAGGAGATTTGGTTCAAGTAGAAAACAAACTCGCTTCTGGTGCTGGGGAGTTGGTGCGGCTAGGTGTTCAAAGCCTTTGTAGCTGTTCTGCAGTACCTGTAATCGTGGCCTCGGCTTTTTCAAGTAGTGCTGTGACCTTGGTGGTATCACCTTCATCATCCAAGTCAGGTTCTGGGGTGAATTCAGCCGACGGGTGTTGCGATTTGGTAAAATCGACCATATGATTGTTAAGATATCTCCAAGAATCGTGTTTCTTGGACCACTGGACTGCCTTTCCATCGAAAAGGGCAGTTCCTTTGGCTGGATTGAATTCACTGAGTTGGTCTAGATGGGTAAAGTCTTGAAGGAAGTCTTGTGGGTCGATAGTTTGATTGTCAAAGGTCCTCCACAAGTTTCCATAACTGAAGATAATTTGGTTGTTCCAAAGGGCAAAGATAATTCATTTGGTCTGGTGCAAGGTGACAAAGTAGTCTGTAAAAGAGTAATAGGTATGCTGATGTTCTTTGGGTGTGATATCCAACTTTGCAGGGTAGTTGGCTAAGAGATCTTCCCAAGTACTCATGCAAGGTAGGTAAGTTTGTATCCAGTATTACTCCAATTACTGTGCACTGTATAGATGGCCCATAGATAAACGTGATTGTGGTTTTGAGGGTCTTGGACAAATTCTCTGTAATCTTCTCATACTCTGTCTGTAGTAATGAGGATCCGGTATCTCCACAGTAGTCCATGGAATATTCCAGGTGTTGGGGTGAGTTTGCAGAGTTCTTGGAGTCGATGGTTAACCTTGATTCTATCGCGATTTCCTAGTAAGAAGTTGCAGTGATTTAAAAAGGCTTGATTCTCGTGTAGACAGCGCGTCAGTATTTGGAGTACAAGGTAGATTTGACTGGGTAGGAAAATCTGTGGAATGCGATTATTAATTTCAGGGGATCCTGAGCTGGATCGGCTAAAGAGGGCTGCATTCGGGGAAGCTGGGGGTAGGACGTAAGCTGGTGGTGGGTTGTTTAATGAGGGAAAGATGGGCTCATCTTCTGGTTCTTGAAAAGGTAACTGGATCGTCGGGATCTGGGATGTGACTGGTGGAGATGGTTCTTGGTTTCTTGGGCGTCTAGTTGAAAATGGGTTGTTCTGGCATTCTGGGACAGCTATAGCGGGTGTGGAATGCTCTCTCTCTTGATTTTGATGGGCACATCTTCCACAACGAGTAGTCCTTTGGGATGATGTCACCAGTTTGTTTGTTCACTAAGACGGTTCTAAACAGATCAGTGTAGCTTTCTTGTACAAATTCATCTAGGAAGTGAAGCCTGATGGCTAGATAAAATACTGTGAAATATAGGACAATAAGCGAGGCGACAGTATAGTAACCCAGGGTTGATGATTTATCCAATTCGATTGTAATGTAGTCCTGGGATTGGTGTAGGGTAATTGCGTGGGTGCCAAAGTTCTATATAGGGAGGTGTGGGTGGAGTCCCTGGGCAATAGCATTTGCAGTAACAAACATCTATTCCACAATCGCAATGATCAGCTGGTGGTACAGTGCTGGACAAGCAAAGTCCACAAATTTACTAGCTCAGGAACCAGAGGTTTTTGAGTTAAATGGACTTCAGATTTGAACTCAGAGGGGCGGAAAACATTCAAAAACACCCTTGTTTGGTTTTTCCCACAGGTTTTTAAAGGAGGACATGTTTTTGCACTTTTTTATTTACATTTATGCCCCTTTCCGGGGGTCTGGTCAACCTAGTTACAGCCTATACTGACGCCATTGTACCTAGTCCAGCCCTTCGGTGTGATTTTTGCTTACGCACAGCCCATTCAGCTGCAGTTCCTGTCAGTCCGTTCCGGTAAGCTTCCATAAATCGCCCGGAATGATTGAAAAATCGCCAGATAACCTCAACTGGGCACGCGTCAAGGCAGCTCCATGCAGTGGCCTTTGCATCCTCAAATTTCTCTTTGTACACATCCCTATACCTGTGCTTGCACCATCCCCAGTACTGTACAGTAGAATTAGTTGCTTCCTTGGAAATAAAAAAACTTTACTGACCATTTCAATTGGATTGAGCTCGCAGTGGAATTTTGGAAGGAAGATACAGAAATGCCCTCAAGACTTTATCTTCTGCTCAAGGAGTGACTCCTGATGGCAGAAATCATCTTGATTGCTGAGAAGTCGAACCATGCAGCAACTGTAGTTGTCAACTGCACAAACTGGGGAGCAACGTGTGGGCATATTCCCCAGAATGAAACCTCACTCCTCAAGGGTCTGTTTGAGGCCTTTTGCCTCACCAGACTCTGTTGTCATCTTCTGGGGCTTGCCATGGTAAGCAGGGTGGGGGTTATTCATCGGGATAAAGGTGTCTTTTTGCTTTCTTTGCCTCCCCCCATTTGTTTTGTTCATCCCAGATGCACGGAGTGCATCCTCTCCGAGTGAGGCATGTGAAGATGACTGATCAAAGATGAACAGTGCAGCACACCCAGGGTGCAACTCCTCGAAAATTGAAATTGCATTGTCCATCTGTGTGAGCAGCTGCTTGTGGTCCCACCATGGGTCGCCATTTGCTCCCGGGTATGTGATGCTCCGTGCATCCCTCAGTATTGCACCATCACAATCACGGACAACAAGGCGCCCGAATTCCTCCTCAACAAAGTCAGAAACGTGTATGATACACCCCCGGCCTTTCCTCATGAGCTTTATTTCTCCAGGTTGGGACCTTTCTGGATGAGTGAGAAGTCATTCACTGAGATCCAAAGCTTTAGTGCGCACCAAATGGTTCATTTGTATTCATTTGCATGAAATGAACTCTCATCTTGAAAGATGGGAACAACTCGTCTTTCTCCAGGACCCAATACTGGATCCTCACGCCTGAGTTCTGATCCAACATGTAGCCATTTCACCATAGCTTGCTCAAATTCAGCCATCTTTGGCAGGAACACGTCTTTTCGGTATGCCTTCACATCATCCCTCTCATGCCCATCCATGTACACACCCTTCTTCATCAGTGTATTCCGCCAGCCAAACTTGAGAAGCCATCGCCTTGCTGTACGCTCTGACAGCCCCTTCGTGAGCTCGATTCCAAGAGATGGGAGGATGCGCTCATTAAGAGCACATTGGAAATTTGTTGGGGTGACCTCACCCGTTGCCAGGCTCATTAAGTAAGTCTGTGATGCTGCCTGTACTCGTTCATCATTGAATAGTGAATGACCACGGTCACCCCCTCGGGTTTCGACTGGCAGCTGTTCAAACAGCTGGTAGTGGCATGCCAGGACCCGAACTCTACGAGCAAAGTGGCCACCTGTACCCTCATGCCATTGCTATGCGATGTTTTCGCTTGCAGCAATGCGACCACTGTTGCGATCGCAGCCTTCGGCCGCGTTCACGACCTCCACGCACACTCCTGGATCACATGACCTTAAGAGGGGATCGAGAACGATGCCCCTAAGTCCACCAAGTCCACCCCTAAAGCCAAGTTATAGCCAAGTGACCAAGTCAAACTTAGGGTCACGTGACCCTGAGAAAATGTCACATGATTGATCACGTGATCTTTCCCCACTTTCCAGGTCACATGACCCAGGGCGATCACGTGATCAGAGAGCACGTGATCCCGTCCGCTTTGGACGAGTTACCAAGCCATTGACCAATACCTGGAAGGTCATCAAGATTACCAAGCCCAAGGAGGCTTACCAAGACAAAAGGATATCCCCGATGGGATCTTGGGATTCCCCAGGGGATTCCCCATAGCCTCTCCCAAGCACGTCCTATATCGGGAAACTCACTAGATCTTGGATTTCCCTGAATTCCCCGATCCAGATTGGGGATTCCCCATAGACTCTCCTGACCTTGTACCATATATGGATAGATTATACCTGTCACCTGTACTAGTGCCTGCCCTAAAGGCTGTGCACAGACCACCCTGTATTAGTATATAAGACCTGTGAAATGTAGCGAATAGTCCCCAGACTATTCTCTTGTCTACCCCCCACTGTCCACTCTGGAGCCTTTCCTCCAGATTCACCTGTTGCACCTTATCACTCTCTGCCTATCCTTCTCGCTCCTCATCCTCTGGTACAGTCACCTCCAACTCAAATACTCTGTCGCTCCCCACTGCTTTGCATAGAAAGTAGTAAGTTCGCGACAACCACGGCCTTTGATTCGGAGCGTTGCAAAGTTGCGGAGGATCAGCAATTGGGTGATTTTGGTGGGCATTGCCTTCATTTTCTCAGCCTGTTCCAAGTCTGACTTGATTTGTTCTCGCAGCTCGTGCTACCCTCAGATGTCGTCACTCGCTTTTGGCTCAGCACCTCCTGCATCAACGAGGTCGTCGATCGTTTCTTCCTCACCCTCTGAACCTCCTTGAAACTCATCATTGTCATCATTGCCATCATCCCTCTGATGGCAATCATTTGCCACATCGTGATCTGACTCTGCTTTACTTTCTGAAGCAGTTGCTGTACTCCCATCCACAAGTGCCCACTTTCGCAAATTTGAAAGCAGAGGGGCACGCGACGAATAATATGAGGCAGATGGTGAGTTGACTGCTGCCTCAGGTGGCGAGGGTCTCGGCGAGGGCCTCACAGACGAGGTGATGGATGGCGCACCACTTGGTACAATGGACGACACGCCACTCGACACAATAGACGACGTGCCACTCAACGCGATGGACGGCCCACCGCTCAGTGCGATGGATGATGCACCAGTCAATGCGATGGATGGTGCACCACTCGGCGCGATGGATGACGCGCCACTCGACGCGATGGATGGCCCACTGCTCGGCACGATGGACGACACACCAGTTGACGTGATGGACGGCCCACCACTTGGCGCGATAGACGACGCAGCACTCGGCGCAATGGACAGCGCAGCACTCGGCGCAATGGACAGCACAGCACTCAGTGTGATGGACAATGCACCACTCGACACAATGGACGGCCCACCACTCAGCGCAATGGACGATGCGCCACTTGACGCGATGGATGGCACACCACTCGGTGCAATAGGCGACGCAGCACTCGGCGCGATAGACGACGCAGCACTTGGCGCGATGGGCGATGCATGAGACGACGCAATAGCCACACAAGACGGTGTGACAGATGGTGCACAAGACACCACGATGGATGGTGCGATAGATGGCGTGATGGATGGCGCACAAGACGGCGCGATGGACGGCACACAAGACGGTGCGATGGACAGCATGATGGACAACGCGATGGACGATGCACGAGACAGTGCACAAGATGGCACGATGGACAGCGCGATGGACAACGCGATGGATGGCGCACAAGATGGTGCGATGGACAACGCGATGGACGATGCACGAGATGGCACACAAGATGGTGCGATGGTCGACACACGAGGCAACGCACAAGATGGTGTAGGTGGTGTGATGGATGGCGCACGAGACGACACGACAGATAATACCCCCGCCGTGGTCTGAGGAGCAGCAGATGAGGGTGATGTGGATGGAGAGATTGAATGGGGGGGGGGATGGAGATTCCAGGTGTGCGGGTACCACTGGCTTGAGCCATCCATCGGTGAGTCGAGTTTGGTTTTTCATTGCATTAATGTGCTTGGGGCATCGCTGTGTACATGCCGACTTTGCATGGATATCAGGGCCATGATAATCTGCCTTCCGTTTTCCTTTACTCCATGGTAAGTCCCCTCACAACTCGCACTTTGAAGCTGACCATACCTATCACTTTAGGCACGAATCTCTTGCGCTCCTTTGGGGGGAGCCATTCGAAGTCTTGAGGATCACAATCCTCAAGCTCCACCATCAAATTGACCATTGTGCTTCGTATCTCCTCGTCTACTTCTTCTGGCAGCATATCCTCAACTTCGACACTCTCGTCTGATTCATAGCCATCTGATGGTGTTGGCTTGAAGCCTGAGTTGGAGTCCCACTCCACTGAGTCAGGTTTGCTCGGATCCGCTTGATGGATGCAAACATTGGCATCAGACAACTTGTCTGAATGGTGGGTATGTGATGGACTTGGGCTGGGAGCCTGAGATCGTTCACGCAAGGCCTGGTCTTCTGTGACCTGGGCCCTTCGTCTCTTCTTTGGACATCCTCGGGCTCGCTTACTTGGCTGCATGGGTGAGGGGGGGTGGGGGGGTTGTGCTGGGTTTGGGACACATTCAACACCTCCGTTTCGTCATTGCCCAATCCCAACCTCCTTTCCTGACACAACTGACGCCACAGACAGTAAGCACGTGTCTATGCCACACAAGGAAAGTACGCCGTCTCTCCATTTTTTTGTGTTGTCTCTCACCCTTGTGGTCCTGCACTTATTATTAGCACAAACCCTTTTTCTTATTCTTAAGGATAAGTAGGACAAGTTGTTTAGAAGTGTAACTATCTACTGGTAATGTCATATAAACCTATGTATAGCCTCATAAGGAGGGGGGGAGTGAGCAAATAAGCGCCAACCAAGTGCCACAAGGCCGCACCATTTCTTCATCTGTCATGTGGGTATAATTGGCACTCTGTCACATGGCTCATATCACGTCACACAGCCTTTTTGGGTGCAATTGGAGGCCGCCATTGAACTCAGGCAATCAAAAGCAGCCAATTGGCACTATTTTTGTGCCACCTGCACTGAAATTGGGGGTTAGGACAATTCTTGGGGGTCCCCCCTGAATAAATGATTTTTTTTCAGTCCAATTCATATTGAGATCTGTTCACAAGTGGCCTAAATTGTTCTCTGACACGTTTCTAACTATTTCTGATCAAAAAAAAAACCCCTCAAAAAATTTTGTGGACTTTGCTTGTCCAGCACTGTAGAACAAGGGCTGGAATAAGATCCGGGGTATTGGCACATGTAGATCCTGGTAGGTCATCGGCGGTCTTGGTAGAGTCAATGGAGTTCCAATAACTTTCGTCGACTCCTAGCTGGCTGGGTAGTGTAAGGATAATACCGAGTCGGCATTGGTATTCAGATTTGCGTCCTTGTGTATTGGGTAGAGCAATAGGATAGAAGAATTCAGTAGGGTTTACTAGGGTTTGCTCATGGTTGATATTGGTGGTGTGCCAGCCAGTTTCTTCCCACTTGTGGAAGTATTCTTTTCCGAGTGCTCCAACAAGTCGGGTTCCTTCGTGGGTGATTTGGATTCGAATTTCTTGAAATTCAAGTCGGATTTCGGTTTCCGACAAATGAAACCTGGATAAAAATCTAACTCTGTTCCCTTGGAGTATGGCCTGAGTGATTTCCTGGGTTTCGGCAGGAACGTAGTAATGCCAAAAGAAGGTTTCGTCGTAGGAAAGGGTGATTTCTGAAACTAGGGTTTGATCAGTGGTGCATGTGGGATGAATTTCCCAGTAGGCGTGTGTTTGTCGGCAGCAATTAATTAATACGGGGAGCTGGTAGTCCACGTATTCATAGAACTTTGTGGGTCCTAGGGTGTAACCAAAAGGAAGGAAGTCAAGGAGTGCTCTGGTGACGATATGGATTTTGCTCCAGTAGGTAATTTGAACTTGTTCCCTTAAATCCGCTAGGTGGACAATATTAAGGTGTAAAAGCTGGGAAACAAGAGAATTTGGCACTTGATTTAAGTTAACAAATTTTTCTTTCTTGATTTGTTTGAAACCTTTTATAGTAACTTACTAGTTTCTACAAAGGTAATTCGGCCGCAGGAAAAAAAAGGGAGAGAAAGGGGTTAACAGGAAGATGGGGGGTGCAACAGAACTGGGCTAAGTGCGGTGAGGTACATAGGATGTCTTCAATATGATGGTGCCTGTTGACCACAAATAGTCTGTCAGGAGTAAAGTGAAGATGGCCAAAGATAGTAATGACACATCTGTCAAGAAGGTCGTATGAAAGGAGGGGGACAAAGACGTTCTCAAAATATTGGAGCCAAAAGGGGGGAAATTGTCTGAAAAGGAATTTGAGGGACTCGGTAAATGAAGTCTCAATGTATCCAAAGGGAAAAGAAAGCAAGGGGGGATGGACACCGATCCAAGCACAAATGGTAATAGAGGGAAGGACGTCCAAGGCACTAACACGTACGGTATGATAGAAAGGTCCTCAGAATGGGGTGACAAAGTGAGTTGGCGCAAATTCTAAATCTTCAATCTGTGGGATTTGACCAAGGAGATTTGGACCAAAGAACTCTGTTTGTAGACACCAGATCTTTTCTCCACATTTGTAGATGACCTTGTACAGATGCGGGTGCTGATCGACTTGATCCAAGCACAGAGGCGGCGCAAAGAGCTGAGGGAAGAGCTCGATGTCGGGTAGCGGGAGTACGGGGGCAGCGGCGACGATGGGCGAGGGACTACGGACGATGTAGTCAGGTGACGGAGAACAAGACGGGGGGCTAGGCGACGATACAGTGGTGACGGGCGCTTTAATAACTGCCAGGGAAAGATGGTATTCCGGGATGTCTTTGTTGGTGGTGATCGGTGGGTATTGGAGTGTTGGAGAGGAGGTGCTGTTGCCCATGGAAGTGTCAGGGGTCCTGTGGTTGCTGGTGAGTGGCGGTTGGGCAGCAGCGACTTTGGCAAGAAGGAGAAGGTCATCGAACAGTGAAGAACTTACAGGGGTCGGCGGTGGTGAGAGTGGTGCTGGGTCAAGGAATGTGTCGTAGGCTCCTATGAAGGTCGAGGGGCCTACTACTGGCGACGAGGATGACGACGCATACGAGAGCGGCAACAAAGAGGGGCCACCAACAGCAGAGGTTGCCAGTAAGGTGGTATAGGCCTTTGGTACTAGGGACCCGAGTAGGTCTTGTGGGGGCGAAGGCACAAAGGCCTGTTGGACGGCGGTGGTGGACTCGGTGAGATTAAACTTGTACACTCCATCTAGAGTGTCCCAAGCGTTATCGGGGAGGAGTTTGCAGTTGTCGTAGAAGTAAGGGGCGATCCAGTCAAAAGAGATGTTGACGTTGGAGATGGAAGGGCAGGACACTTGTGTTTGTTAGAACAGTCAGCTCCAATATTAGGAGACTATTCTAATGTCGCGAACTTACTACTTTACACAAGTAGACAGGCAGCAACTAAAGCTTGGAGTTGGAGGTGACTGTAGTAAAGGCAGAGGAGAGAGCAGTAACAGAGAGCAAGTGAAATGGCTAAGTGGAGGTAAGGCTCCAGAGTGAACAATGAGGGTAAACAAGAGAATAGTCTGGGGACTATTCGCTACAATTCATAGGTCTTATATACTAATACAGGAGGGTCCATGTGCAGCCTCTAGGGCTGGCACTGGTATGGGTGACAGCTGTAATCTATCCATATATGGTACAAGGTGATCAGTCAGCTGTATGTCGGAGTATAAAAGAGCATGAGTTATTCTGCTGTGCAAGTAAGTCATCATGCTATGCAATGCTGTGCGATAAGTAATCCAGGTCTTGTGCTTGGTAATCCTTATTGCCTTTATAGGAGCGAGAGCATGTTGATACTCTCACTCCTTATAAGAAGATTATTGATCAAGAGATATCTCTTATATGGGAATATTTGATAAGTCCGAGCTTTTCCATTGGTTAATCACTGAGAGCATGACCATACTCTCAAAGAGAGTCTTATAGAGGGTCTATCGAGGCATGCTCTCTTGCATGAGTCACGTGTGTTCTCCCAGGGTCACGTAGGGATTCCCAGGGCCCCATGCTCTCCTTATAGTGACATGTGATGTCCCAGGGTCACGTGTCCCCAAGTTTGACTTGGCTACCTGACTATAGCTCCACTTTAGGGGCGGGGTTTGTGGGCTTAGGGGCATCGTTCTCAATCCCCTCTTAAGATCCTGTGATCCAGGAGTGTGCGTAGAGGTCACGAACGTAGCCCAAGGCCGCGATCATGACACACACAGTCATACAAGGATGTCCTAGTGTTAAGACAAGCCCTATCCTATAAGAACATTGTCAACCCAAAAGTCCTAGGTGACATGGAGCGCAAGGACAAGCAAATCCTCATTGACATTTACGATAAGGAGGGCACCAATACCATGGAAAAGAGCCAACTCGAACTCATGGACAAAATGAATAAAGTCCTAAGCAAAATGTCCAATGCCTCGAAGCCAGTGAAAGCAAGAGTAGAATTAGTGATCAAAATGAAAAAAGACACAATCCTCCTCACCCTGGGTAGCAAGGAGGTGGCAATCTGGATCAGGGAACCTGAAAATGAAATAGTGTTTACCGATGCATTCGCTAAGGGTGCACACATCAGAAACTGTGAATATAGCCTAGTCTTGCCCAGCATACCTCTAACCTTCAAGCCAGACAATAAGACACACCTCAGAGAGGTTGAGGAAGCTAACAGCCTCCTGTCTAGGATTATCCGCAAAGCTAGATGGATCAAACCAGTCAGCCACAGAAGGCCAGAACAAACCCGTGCCTTCGCCATTATGTCGATCTCCTCAGTGGGAATCGCAAACAAGCTAATCAAGGATGGAATTGTCATTTGCAGCAGCATGATTCGTCCTACGAAGCAAAAGCAGGAACCAGCGCAATGCATGAAGTGCAGGCAATAGGGGCACTTTGCAGTCAACTGCCCAGATGCTGAGGATACCTGTGGCACATGCAGAGGCAAACACTGCACAAGCACCTGCAATAGGAAAGACAAACTACACTGTGTCTCTTGCAGGGATAACTCACATGCTAGCTAGGACAGAGCTTGTCCAGAATTCATAAAGTGATGCACTCTACTTGATGAGAGGAACCCACTAAACGGCATGCCATTCTTCCCAACAGATCAGGAATGGACGCTCATAGCTAGGCCTAGCAGAATCCTGCTTGAGGAGCGATTCCTGGCAACCTTTGCAGTAAACAGTCTACCATATGCAGGCACCAAATCGGCTGGGATAGCCCCACAATGCAAGTTGACGACAAACCGAGTAGCGAAGGTGCCTCATGCCAATCCCAACCTAATCTTGATACTGCCAAAGAACAACCGTGGGCCCAAGGAGGCAGGCAAACTCACAGAACAACAAGAAGGGGAACCAAGCTGGCTGCACGAACTAGTGCCAAAGGAACCCTTCCAGTTTCTCGACAAGAACGGAGCCCCCAACCAGATAGATGATGGATAGTAGAGACAGAAAATATTAAAATATGGCAGCAAAATGTCAATAAATCGCACACATGTCAGCATAATCTTATGAGCAACAACCACCTAGTCAGAGAAGGAATAAACATTGTAGCATTGCAGGAACCAGCCATAGACCCGCAGGGTTTTACCCTTGTGGCAAGAGACTGGATGCTGATATACCCATCCCTCCATCGGAAGTCCAAAAGCACCACTAGAACCATTACTTTCATCAAGGCCAACCTCAGCTCAGACTCCTGGAAACAGTTGGACTTCCCATCGACCAACATGATGGTCATATAATTAAAAGGAACCTGGGGCAAACTAACCATTGTCAATGTCTACAATGATGGCGGTAATGACAACACTATGCGTCTGTTGACTGAATTCCACCACAAAAATCAGGCTGACATAGAGCAAACGGTCAACGGAGTAGTGCATGTTATCTGGTTGGGCGACTTCAATAGGCATCACCCGTACTGGGACGACCCTCATGACATTAGACTATTCACCAGTGAGGCAACCCGCATAGCTGAAAAGCTAATAGAAGCCATTGCAGATGCAGGATTGGAACTAGCGCTTCCAAGTAGTGTTCCGACACATAGGCACAATGTCACCAAGAAGTGGACCAGACTGGACCAAGTATTCATTTTGGACCACTCTGAAAACACAATCACCACATGCAACACACTTCCAGAACAGTGGGGAATTAACACAGATCATCTCCCAATCCTTACAGACATGAACCTTTGCACAGACATTGAGGAAGCAGTAGAGATCCCTAATTTCTGGGAAGTCGATTGGGCCGAATTCTGCAAGGAGCTCAGTTTACAACTGGACAAACTCCCGCCTACAGCACCGATAGTCATGCAATGCCAGCTAGACTACAACTGTGCTAACCTCACCAAAGCATTCCAGCCAACCATTAACACACAGGTTCTGTCATCGACCATAACATCAAAATCCAAAAGGTGGTGGACAAAAGAGTTGACCCAGCTCCAACGTACAGCAAACAGACTAGGCAGACAATCGTTCAAAAGGTGCTTAGATGTGGACCATGTCATACACAGCAAACATGCGGCAATGGTCAAGAAATACCATAACACTCTGGATCAGACCAAAAAACACCATTGGCGCGACTGGTTGGAAAATGCTGAGGACCCGGATATCTGGGCAGCACATCACCTTACATCCTCTGCAGGCAGTGATGGGGGTAAAACTAAAATTCTGGTGCTCAAATACAAGGTTGGAGATACAGTCGTAACGGCAAGTGACAACGGTGATAAGGGCCAAGTACTAGCCAAAAACATCTTCCTGGCGAAACCACCCTTGCACAAAACACTGGTTGACCACAACTACCCCCAAGCTTGCGAAAGAGCTGGCAAAATCACTACAGAACTGATCAGAGCACAGCTCAAGAAGCTCAAACCATACAAAGCACCGGGCCCCAATGGTATACTGAACATCGCACTTACAAAATGCACCGACCTGATAGTAGAGAGGCTTTCTCACATATACCGTGCAATGCTGGACAATCTACTGTATAAACCCTGGAAGGAGTTTATTACAGTAGTACTAAGAAAGCCGGGAAAACCCAGTTATGACATCCCAAAAGTGTACAGACCAATCGCGCTCCTCAACATGATTTGGAAGATCATCACTGCCATCATAGCCAACCACATCACTTACATCACTGAAAAGCACCAACTATTACTGAACAAGCACTTTGGCGGATGTCCAGGAAGAACAACAGCAGATGCTGTTTACCTTTTAGTCGCCAAGATCAAAAGCGCATGGAGAGTGGGAAAAGTGGCCTCAGTGCTTTTTCTGGATATCAAGGGCGCATTCCCAAATGCCGACACGGAAAGATTGATCCACAATCTCAGAAAGCGAGAGATCCCTGTAAAGTATGTGGAATTCGTATGCAATATGCTAGAAAACCACGTCATAACCCTCAAATTTGACAGTTATATCTTGGATCGAATTCCAATCAACAACAGGATAGGCCAAGGAGACCCATTATTGATGGTTCTATATCAGTTCTACAACACGGACCTTCTAGACATTCCGAGGCATGATGGGGAGGACACAATGGCCTACACCGATGACTCTATCATGATGGCCATAGATACAGACTTCATCGGAGCCCATTGCAAATTGGAGGATAGGATGTGCAGAGTGGAAGGGGTGGAGAACTGGTCCAAAACCCACAGTTCCCCACTCGAGTACTCTAAGCTCACACTGATAAACATCATGCACAGATTCAAAGACAAGGGAAATCCAACCCTACACCTACCTCAGAGATCAATCATACCGGGAAACAGCACAAAGTACCTCAGAGTATTCATCGACAGGAAGGAACCTTAACTGGAAAGCGCAGCAGGCATACGCAGTGGAGAAGGGCGCCAAGTGGACAGCACAGATCAGATATCTAACGTGGCCGACTTGGGGCATCACCCCAAAGTATGCAAAATGTCTGTATATAAGTGTTGCGCTGCCTAGAGTGTTGTACACGGTGGACGTCTGGTGTATACCAACAAGTGGAGAACACTCCGGTCCCAAGGCAGTGGGCTCAGCTAAAGTAACTAAACAAATAGCGACGATTCAAAAAGTAGGCACACTGGCCATCACCAGGGGTTTTCGATCATCACCCACAGACACATTGAACGCGAGCGCATTCCTTCTCCTGGTGGCATCCACAATCAGTAAATGGTGCCACAGAGTGTACACCAGAATGGCAACACTCCCACAGAAGCACCCATTATTCAAACTGACTAACTGGAAGATCACAGCCACAACCAAGAGGCACAAAGGCCCTCTCCATAACCTTGCCAGAACATACAACTTGGATATGAGATCTGTGGAGAAAATCCCCTTATTTGTGTGCAACCCATCCAAGACAGGCAAACTCCCGTTCCAAATCAGTATCCCAGTTGACAAGAAAGCCTCAGTACTAGAGGCAGCAAACGCAACAGAGGAAATCCAAGTATATTCGGATGGTTCAGCGCAAGGCAGTAAGGTAGGAGCTGCCACCGTACTGATCAGAAAAAACTGCCCAGACCGCATGCTTTACCTCCACCTGGGTCAAGAAGCCGAACACACAGTTCATGAAGCGGAACTTGTGGGACTTCTTCTGGCTCTACATCTAATAAGCACAGAGAAAAAGAACAACACAACGTGTATGATAGCAGTGGACAACCAAGCAATGCTGAAAGCTTTCGATTCCGAGCTAAGAAAACCAGGCTACCACCTTGCCCGGGAGGCCCTTCATCTCGCAAACCAACTGCAGAAGCACAAAAACAAATGCAAGTTCAAGTTAACGCTTAGATGGACAGCAGGGCATGTTCACATAGCAGGAAACGAAAAAGCAGATGGAGAGGCCAAAAAAGTGGCAACTAACTTCTCTTCTCAAGCCACCCTCCTTCCCCCATACCTCAGGAAACCTCTCTGCAGTAACCTATTGGCGCTAAAAAGAGGACATAATGACAAGTTAATGAAGGAGTGGGCTGACAACTAGAGACAATGCGCAAGAGGAAGGAGAGCGATGCGCATCGACAACACCACCCCCTCCATCAAGTTCCTCAAGACAATCAGTAACGTAAAGCTTACAAGAAATGCAGCAAGCCAAATCACACAACTCCATATGCAACACTTCCCACTTAACGGATATCTCTACAAGATCAAATGTGTCGATAAAGCAAACTGCCCAGCATGCGGCAAAGTGGACAAAAGTATCACACACTTCCTGCTAACCTGCCCAAGTTACGCTCACGAAAGATGGGCCCTTGCCCAGCAAGTAAGGAAGAGGCAGAAGAGCATGACCATGGAAGTCCTTTTGGGAGTACTGGAGTTAGTAATCCTGCTAGCAAACTTCATAGACAGCACAGGAAGATTCAGACCTAAGCCAGGTGAGCACCCGTAAACTCATAGCAGCAGACTACATGAGATTAGTTCACATAGGCACATCCTGACTCATAAATCACCCACACATATAGCCCTGCCCCCTCCTCCCTCCTCCCTCCTCACTCCCCTTGTAATGCTGCAGCACATGCCACACACCGCATGTGATCTCATCAAAACTCAAGTACCATAGTAACACACGGACTGCCCGATTGCGAGTCACCCCCATACTTGAACATCTCTTTTTTTTTTTTTTTTCTTTTTTGCATTTTATTTACGCCACAGCCAGCAAAAGGCATAGGCAGCACTACTCTACCAACTACAGTACACCTCAAATGAGGAAAACCACTAGCCAGCAGAGTTGCGGGATTTAACCCGTGGCATCAACAAAGGAGTGTCATGCCAGCCCCCGACCTGAAGAGCCAAGCAGAGGTACAGGGGCTGAAGGAGGGGTCATGGATGGGACGTAATCAACGAGTCTTCAAATGAGCATAAAGCATGCAGGGGGGTATTAGCCGCTGTGGCAATGAGAAGGGGGGCCCATGGGTGCTTGGCCGCACACACGAGGGCACGGCACACAGTGCTCTGGCAGCCTGGCCACATACTAGGCTAGGGGGGTGCTACCGGAGGGGGGGAGGAGAGGCGGAGGCGGAGGCAAGGGCCTCAGAGGCTGCATCAATGTCTGCCTGGAGGACACGGGAACCCACACCACGAGAGGCCAGATGCCAGGCCTTGACCCAGGCCCACCAATCGGGGGCCAGGTGCTTCGGACCAGGACCAACCGCAGGAGGGGGGGAGGTGGGTGCAGGGGGCCCGTCTGCAACGGGCGGAGAGGAGGAGGGGGGCCGCTTGTGGCCAGCCACAGGAGGGGTCACAGGGAAGCGACCAATTGACTTTCTGGAAACCTCAAAGGACCGGAAGGGGCCAGGCAGCAGGGTGGAGAGGCAAAGGGGAGGGGGAAAGCCCACAGAGTCCAGACCCCACGCCGAGGCTGGTGACCCTACCCAGGAGGGCCCAGACACCGAACTACCACCAGCCGATGCTCCTCCCAAAGGAGGGTCCACAGAGCAAACAGTGTGGACATTGACAGGCAATGGGGGGCCAGACCCTTGGGTATGATCGGGGCCACTGTAAAAGAAAAAGGTACTGACATTCAGTAGGTAAAATTGATGAAATTCAACAGTTTTTTACATGAAAATCCAGGAATCTGCACCATTCAGTACTTTGCTGCGACTTTTTTGAAAATTTGTCAGTAGGCTAAGTACTGAAATTACAAAGAATCTGCACCATTCAGTATGCCAGACTACTGAAATTCAGTACCTTTTTCTTTTATAGTGGGCACAGGGCAGAAAGGGAAGGGGACAGGGGCCGGTCCAGACTATTGAGCGCCATGGCATCGACTGTCGCGATCGCGGCCTTCGGCCGCGTTCGTGACCTCCACGCACACTCCTGGATCACATGACCT
>QFFA01002032.1:0-12465 GCA_003316565.1 Russula foetens | reverse complement strand
CTAAAGGGGATATGGAGGGCCAAGCGCAGCCCAAACCACTGGGCAGCGGCCCCCGACTCACCAGAGCAGCCATGCAAGCTGCCAATAGCAGTAAATCCCCGAACCAGCAGGGCGAATTGAAAATAGCCCCTATAAAGCTGAAGCTGAAGAAAAGTGCGCCACCGGAGACACAGTCTAACGAGACAAACCCGATAGCAAACAGAATAACAAACACAACGATTGGGTTGCTCCAACCCATCGTTGTAGCGCTGAACAAGACCCTAGATGGTGAGTTCACAACAGACCAACTCATGGAGGAGGTCTTCAGCTACATAAAGGAGGCCGAAAAGCATAAGAGAGACTCCGAAGAAAACGAGGAGACACAGACGGAGAAAGCAAATCTCATCCAAAAAGCGATCAGGATGGATCTCGTCAAACTTCACGACAGTCTCGCCACGCACCTCAACGGCATAGCTGCCACGGTGAACGTCACTTTGGAGAACACGGAGAAAACTCTAAAGGCGGCAGAGGATCTGAAGGGAGGCACCAACAACCTCATCAGCAAAGTAGGAAATGTCACCACCGTGGTGGACAAGATCGCAAACACCACACAATCCTACCGAGATGTTCTCATAACCAGACAGGCCCCAGTCTTATCCCACAAGAACAGTGTAGACCCAAGAGTCCTAGGTGACATGGAGCGCAAGGCCAAGCAAATCCTCATAGACATATACGATGAGGAAGGCGCCAACACTATGGATAAAAGCCAAGCTGAGCTCGTAGACAGGGCGAACAAAGCACTTAGCAAAATGGCTGACGTGTCGAAACCAGAGAAGGTGAGGGTAGAATCGGCACTCAAAACCAAGAAAGGCGCAATCCTACTCTTGCTAAACAGCAAGGAGCTGGCCGACTGGTTAAGGGAACCCATGAATGAAGTGACCTTCGCCGACTCATTTTCCAAAGGCGCACATATCAGGGGCCGCGAATACAGTTTAGTCACGCCCAGAGTCCTGCTAACCTTCGACCCAGGCAACGAGACACACCTCAGGGAGATCGAAGAAGCCAATAGCTTACCAGCCCATGTTATCCGCAAAGCCAGATGGATCAAACCGGTCGAGCGCAGGAGACCAGGACAGACCCACGCTTTCGCCATCCTGTCCTTCACATCAGTGGACGTCGCAAATAAGCTCATCAAAGAGGGAATCGTCATCTGCAGCAGCCTAAGCTGTCCAACGAAACAGAAGCAGGAGCCAGCGCAATGCATGAAATGCAGACGCTGGGGGCACTTCGTGGTCAACTGCCCAGACTCGGTGGACACCTGTGGCACCTGCGGAGGGAAGCATCGCACGAGTTCTTGCCAGACTAAAGAAAAACTCCATTGCGTCTCCTGCGGGGACGATTCGCATGCTAGTTGGGATAGGGCGTGTCCGGAATTCATCAAGCATTGCGCGATCCTGGACAGGAAAAACCCGCTCAACAATATGCCTTTCTTCCCAACGGACCAGGACTGGATGCTAGTCTCCAGACCGAATAGGATTCCCCTCGAGGAGCGTTTCCCGGCAGCATACGCGGTAAACAGCATCCCGCACACAGGCGCCAAACCGAATGGTGTAGCTCCTCAGTGCAGAATGGCAGCAAACCGCACGGAGAAGGGCCCGCAAGAGAACCCCAACCTCATTCCCCTCCCGGCAAAGACCAACCGTGCGCCAAAGGAGGTGGGCAAACTTGAAGAGCAAGGAGTACCAAGCTGGCTACGCGAGCCAGCGGACCCCACTGGCCAGCGTTACAATAAGAATGGTGAATTCGTCCCACAACCTGACGCATGGGATTGAAGGACAACATCAAAATCTGGCAGCAAAATGTTAACAAATCGTGCGCATGTCAACATAATATCATAAGCAATAACCATCTAGTTAGCGAAGGAATAAATGTCATTGTACTACAAGAACCCACTATAGACCCGCAGGGTTACACCCTAGTGGCGAGGGATTGGACGCCGATCTACCCATCTCTTCACCGGAAATCCGAAAACGCGTCTAGAGCCGTCACCCTTATCAGAGCCGACCTCAGTTTGGACTCTTGGAAACAGATCGACTTCCCCTTGTCCGACGTGGTGGTAATACAGCTAAAAGGCAACTGGGGCAAACTAACCATCGTCAACGTATACAACGATGGGGGTTGCGATGAAACAGTACGCCTGCTGACCAGGTTCCATCATGAGAACCGGGTCGAACTGGAACAGACCTCCACCGGTTCAGCGCACGTTCTCTGGACAGGCGACTTTAATAGACACCACCCATATTGGGACGACCCCAACGACGTCAGATTATTCACCAGTGAAGCAACTAGAGCGGCGGAGAAGTTAATCGAAGCAGTCGCGGACGCAGGCTTAGAACTAGCTCTCCCAAGCGGAATCCCGATTCCTGACACACAGACACAACGTTACTAAGAAATGGACCAGACTAGACCAGGTGTTCATTTCAGACCACTCCGAAAACGCACTCATCACCTGTGACACGCAACCGGATCAGTGGGGTATCAATACGGACCACCTCCCAATCCTCACGGTCATGAATCTTCGCGTCGATGTAGAGGAGGCGGCGGAAACCTCCAATTTCCGGGAAGTGGACTGGGATGAGTTCCAAAAGGAACTAAGTGCCCAACTGGACAAGCTCCCACCTGCCACTCAGATAGACATGCAGGAACAGTTAGACAACAGCTGCGACAGACTTACTAAGGCATTCCAGCGAACCATCAATTCGAAGGTCCCGACAACGACCATAATGTCGAAATCCAAGAGATGGTGGACGAAGGAGTTAACGCAGCTACGCCGCGCGACGAACAAGCTTGGGAGACAGTCATTCAGATGGCGGTTCGACAAGGACCACACAATACACAGAGAACATGCGGCAATGGTCAAGAAGTACCGTAATACGTTGGACCAGACAAAGAGACATCATTGGCGAGATTGGCTGGAAAACGTGGAGGACCTGGACATCTGGGCGGCACACCGTCTCACCTCCTCATCAGGCAGGGATGGTGGTAAATCCAAAATCCCAGTACTCAAAGTCACGGAGGGCGGCACAATTGTAACAGCCAGCACCAACTGCGACAAAGGCTGCATGCTAGCTAAAAACTTCTTTCCGGCGAAACCGCCCCTGGACGAAACTATAGCTGATTGCGTCTACCCCCGACCCCCGGAACGCGCAGGAAAAATCACGGTGGAGCAAATCGGCGCACAGCTCAAGAAGCTGAAACCGTTCAAAGCGCCGGGTCCAGACGGCATTCCCAACGTCGTGCTCACCAAGTGCGCAGACCTGATCACTGGGAGATTATGCCACATATACCGAGCAATGTTGGACAAAAACCTAACTTACAAACCCTGGAAAGAGTTCGTCACAGTGGTTTTGAGAAAGCCGGGTAAACCCAGATACGACATCCCGAAAGCGTACAGACCAATTGCGCTGCTCAACACAATGTGGAAAGTCATAACTGCCATCATAGCCAACCACATAACGTTCCTCTCTGAGAAGCACCAACTACTCCCAGCAAACCATTTCGGCGGGTGGCCAGGGAGAACAACGGTGGACGCCATACACCTCCTAGTAGCTAGGATCAAGGACGCGTGGAGAGCCAGGAAAGTAACCTCGGTGTTGTTCCTAGACATAGAGGGCACCTTCCCGAACGCCAATCCGGACAGGCTGATAGTCAACCTTAGAAAGCGAGGGATCCCTGCAAAGTATGCGGAATTCGTACACAGGATGCTTGAAAACCGAGTCACAACCCTCAAGTTCGATGGATTTGTCTCGGACCAAATCCCAATTGACAACGGGATAGGCCAAGGAGACCTGTTATCGATGGTCCTTTATCAATACTACAACGCAGACCTCCTAGATATCCCGAACCAGGATGGAGAGGACGCGGTAGCATATGTCGACGACTCCATAATGATGGCCACGGATACAGACTTCGCCGGAGCACATGGCAAACTGGAGGAGATGATGTGCAGAGCAGAGGGGGTGGAGAGCTGGTCCAAAGCCCACAGCTCCCCGCTCGAATACTCAAAGCTTGCTCTGATAAACTTCGCGCACAGACACAAGGATTCGGGGAACCCAACGTTACACCTCCCACAGAGAACAATCCACCCAGCAGATAGCACAAAGTATCTCGGGGTAATTATAGACAGGAATCTCAGCTGGAAGGTGCAGCAGGCATACGCAGTGGAAAAAGGCGCGAAGTGGACGGCGCAGATAAGACGACTAACGCGGCTGACATGGGGCATCACCCCAAAATACACCAAACGCCTGTACATAAGCATTGCGTTACCCAGAATCCTCTATGCCGCGGATGTGTGGTGCACGCCAACGAGTTGCGAACATGCTGGGCCCAAAGCGATGGGATCAGCCAAAGTAACCAGACAGATTGCGTCGATCCAGAGAGCAGGAGCGCTGGCCATCACCGGCAGACTAAGATCATCACCCACAGACGCTCTGAATGCCAGCGCATATATCCTGCCGGCACCATCTACAATCAGCAAGTGGTGTAACAGGGCCTACATCAGAATGGCGACGCTTCCACGGGAGCACCCATTGTTCAAATCGGTCAACTGGAAGAAAACGGGCACGACCAAGAGACATAGGGGCCCACTCCACAACCTCGCCAGGACATACAAGTTAGATGCGAGAAGTGTGGAGAAAATCCCCATGGCCGCACGCGACCCCTCCAAGTCAGGCAAACTCCCATTCCAAATCAGCATAGCAGCAGACAAGGAAGCTTCGATCCACGAGATTGCAAATGCCAGTGAGGAAATCCAAGTCTACTTGGACGGTTCGGCGCAAGGCGGCAAGGTGGGAGCCGCCGCCGTGCTAATCAGAAGAAACTGCCCGGATCGGTTGCTTCACCTTCACCTCGGGCGAGAATCCGAACATACAGTACACGAGGCAGAGCTGGTCGGATTACTGCTAGCCATGCACCTAATATGCACAGAGAAAAGAAACAATACCATGTACATGATAGCGGTAGACAACCAAGCAACGCTGAGAGCGTTCGAGTCCGATCTGAGAAAACCGGGACATCACCTCGCAAGGGAGGCCTTACGGCTCGTGATCCAACTGAAGAAGCGCAAAAACAAGCGCAGACACAAACTAAAGCTCAGTTGGGCGGCGGGACATGTAGGCATAGAGGGAAGCGAGAAAGCGGATAGAGAAGCCAAAATAGCGGCGAGTGATTTCACGTCCCATACCAATCTCCTGCCCCCGTACCTCAGGAAACCCCTTTGCAGCAACCCATCGGCCCTAAAAAGAGATCATGGCGACAAGTTGAAGAAGGACTGGGCGGCCAAATGGAGTCAATCAACAAGAGGAAAGAAGGCGAAACGCATCGACAATACCACCCCATCCATCAAGTTCCTCAAGACAATCAGTGTCGCGATCGCGGCCTTCGGCCGCGTTCGTGACCTCCACGCACACTCCTGGATCACATGACCTTAAGAGGGGATCGAGAACGATGCCCCTAAGTCCACCAAGTCCGCCCCTAAAGCCAAGTTATAGCCAAGTGACCAAGTTGAACTTAGGGTCACGTGACCCTAAGGAAGTATCACGTGACCGGTCACGTGATCTTCCCCCACTTTCCAGGTCACATGACCTGTCACATGACCCAGGCCGATCACGTGATCAGAGAGCACGTGATCCTGTCCGCTTTGGACGAGTTACTAAGCCATTGACCAATACCTGGAAGGTCATCAAGATTACCAAGCCAAAGGACGCTTACCAAGACAAAGGGAATCCCCGATCGGATCTTGGGATTCCCCAGGGGATTCCCCATAGCCTCTCCAGAGTACGTCCCATATCGGGAACCTCAGCAGATCTTGGATTTCCCCAAATCCCCGATAGGATCTGATAGCCTCTCCATAGACTCTCCTGACCCTGTACCATATATGGATAGATTACACCTGTCACCTGTACTGGTGCCGGCCCTAAAGGCTGCGCACAGACCACCCTGTATTAGTATATAAGACCTGTGAATTGTAGCAAATAGTCCCCAGACTATTCTCTTGTCTACCCCCCACTGTTCACTCTGGAGCCTCACCTCCACTTAGCCATTTCACTTGCCCTCTGCTATTGTTCCCTCCTGTGCCTCTATTACAGTCACCTCCAACTTCAAGCCCTCGTCGCCGCTCACCTCGCTACTTAGAAAAAGTAGTAAGTTCGCGACAATCAGCAATACGAAGCTCACAAGAAACGCAGCAAGTCAAATCGCCCAGCTCCGCATGCAACACTTTCCACTCAACGGTTACCTCCACAAGATCAAACGAGTCGACAAGGCAAACTGTCCAGCGTGCAGCGCAGAGGACGAAAGCATCACTCACTTTCTCCTAATCTGTCCGAACTATGCACACGAGAGATGGTCCCTAGCCCAGCAAGTAAGAAGACTGCAGAAGAACATGACCGTCGAAACCCTTCTGGGGGAACAAGAACTCGCAATCCCGCTCGCGCATTACATAGAACGCACCGCCAGGTTCCGATCCATTCCAGTTGAGTACATATAAAACATTACCAGTGATCTACGCGAGATAGCCCACACAGATACACTCGCGTCCGCAATTACCACACAAAAGCAACCGCGCACCCCCTCTCTCCATCTTCTCCCTCCACTCCCCCTGTAACGCCGTAACACATGCCGCTCATCGCATGTGTTCCCATCAAAACTCAAGTGCCTTAGAGACACACGGGTTGTCCAAGCGCGAGTAACCTCCGTACGCGAACAACACAGAGGTGTCCCATACACGCCAAGTCAGCAATCTGGTGCGATACCTTTTGCGCTCGCTACTCGCACTGCAGTAGGCACCACGCAACGATAACTTAGGTTATGGGGGAACTTTTGTAGATACAACAAACTCATGTTAAACAACAAATCTGTAAAAAGTACATACACGAAGTGCTACATGGGGTTCTGTACCCCGAAGCGCACAGAAATCGAATCCAAAAAAAAAAAAAAAAAAAAAAAAAAAAAAAAAAAAAAAGAGGTGACTCCCCAAAAATTTTTATCTGCATGCTCTGCTGCCCCCATATCTCCCCTTCCATCGTCTCCTCGTGCGGTCACATCGAGTGATCGAGTTCCGTCTCGCCAGTCGGTATCAGGCAAGGGTGTTGTACAAGCGCATCTATGTCCCAGATGACCTCGAGCATGTCACGAAGGATGGGGATGACTAGGTAGCTGGCGACTCTGGGTATCCACGCCAACGCAAGGCGGTTGTGACGACTCACCATCTGTACCGAAGGGCGTTGGACTCGAGGACCCGGGCCACAAGTACTAGTATAACGGCACTACCCACTCAATGCGTGCACCAAGGTTGTCTGGGAAGAAAATCGAGCAGCTCGCGGAACTGTTTTCCTCACGGATACCCGAACGCGAGTTATCGATGGCCAACTTACGGGGGTACCTGATGTCTTACAAGTCCCGGCCGTTCCGGGCGATGGACGACATTGAGCGGTGGGTCAAGGAGACGCAGGAATCGCAGGACCGGAGAGCCGTGGCGAGAGTTGCAGCTGCCAGGGATGACCGTAGAACGAGGATGGCCATAACAAGTGAACGGATCTGTGGATTAATTGCACACTCTTTCATTTGACATAAAATACGTTCCCAAGTAGTCGTCGAGAATGAACACACTTCTATAACGGCAAATGCTCAAGCACCAGCCGTCAAAATGAAGATTTCTCAAAGTACGGCCATTGACCCGTGCTGATGCTCTCATGCAATCAAGCACATCCTCTATTACAAATCCGTATTACGAGCAAACGGTGATGGGGTCAAGATCCTGTGGTTCTGGGGCCGGAACTTAGGAGTAAGCGCGAGGTAATCTGTAACAAAGGCCAATTTGGGTGGCTGTGTGGAACGAATTGAAGACGAGACAACGTGCTCAGATTTTGGCTGGATGGAGTAAGAAGTCTGATGCTCAGGTTCGACGGCCGGTATACGATGGGAATGTGAGGATGCTTTCGTCAAGGGGTTCGAGCATTGATGTAGCATATAATAAGTAGAAAAGTTTACTCAACTTACTTATAAACTCGGATTCCCAAACGGCGACTTATCAACTACAACGACTTCCCTTTTCAACACATATCCGGTGTGCTTTGAGCCCTGTAATCTGCTATACCTGCATCTCTCGCATCGTCATTGTCGCCACCACTGTCAACCTGAACTGTGCATTTCATCAATTGAATGACTCGACTCACAGTACATTAACGTAATCTCCGGCCGGGGCTGGGACTTGCACCGGAACATGAACAGTGTTCTCTGTGGAAGTGCAATGAGCTCTCTTGCTCGACTAAGACCGGCCACGCAGCCTCGTCGTTGCCGTCGACTGTATTCTCGGGATCTCTTCTGGACGCCTAGGGTTCGCGAGGTACCCCGTTTGACTTGCTGTGTGAGTTGCACGATTTCCACATCTTGAGTTTGGGAGCGGCAACCATGGGCAAGGTCGTCATGACGGACGCGATTCCTGTTTCAGAAACAGCCGTATGTCACGTGCACATGCACGCCTTCGCCGGCGCTCATACCAATTTATGCGATGCGTTTGAGTCCGAGTCAATGCCGCCCGCAAGACCGGTGATCGAAGCGAGACATTTCCGGTCCCGAAGATATGGCATAGTTTCTTGGGACCTTGGCCACCTGGGCAGCAATTTAATCTTTAGGTCGATCCATAGCAGTGGCATCATCATAGCCATTGGCATCTGGATCTTTTCGCCGTCGTCTTCGGCGGGCCTGGTACTTTGAAGACGAGTTTTCGACGTGTTTCCGATCTGATTTCTTCTAGACTTACTCTCTGGAGGGACACACCATAATGTCTCTCATGGCTGTTCCGACGGTGCAATACCTGCAGGGCGGAGTCGACTTTCGAGTCACCAACTCGGAGTAGTCATACTGCAACGGAGCGCGATGAGTCATTTCATATCCGTGCCTCGATTCTGAAATCCTGCGATGTCTACGCCAGCCACGATTGGTAAATATAAACCCGTTAGTGGACGTTCATCAACGTTCATCCCACACAACCCACTTGGCTCTCACGCCATGGCCTCACTCCTCCACCTGACTTCCGTTTTCCAACCTTTTCTAATGATGTTAAATAACAGCGCTGGGACCCCAATTTCGTTGTCCCAAAATGCTACTTTATTGAATACAACCCATAACGCGACAGCCGCCAGTTACCCCTCAAAGCTGTCGACCGATTTTTCCTCACTGGTTACATTCATATCTTCTTTCTCCGCCCTTCACGACTATCTCAAGATTGTTGTCCTTGGTGGTGCCCTCGAGACCCTTCGGCGTCTGTCCTCCGCTTCTTACTCGCGTCTTATGGACTGTTTCTTCTTAACTGCGACGTTTGAGAGCGATGATTTGTCTTTTGGTGAGCGCTGTGTTCCTCGACATCTGTCACATCGTTGATCCAAAGATAAGAATGGATGATGTTCTGGCTCTCTTCTCTTCCTCAGTTCCGTCAGTTTCGGGACTTTTCCATCAGCACCAGCAATTTCTCTCTTGACGACGACGACGTTTTGGAGCTTGACGACGGTGTGGACGAAGACAACCGACGACGAACACGACCCGTTCGATATCTGCCATCTAACGACTCGTGCTATAGGATGTGGTATAAGGGCAGATACACCACTATCTACCGGACAAAGGAAGAAAATCGGTGGAACCCAGACAGGTCAACTCTCGAGATCACGTCAGTGACTTCGGTTCATATTGATTGTATGTTCGCCCTGAAGTTTTTCCTTGAAGAATCTTTTCTCGTGATCGTTCTGTCCTGGACTCTCTGATCCTCGAGGCAAAGCAAAAGTGGTTATCCGCGAGAAGTGACAAGATCGACATATTTGCCAGCGAGGGGTTTGTTCAATATTTTTATGAATGATGGAATATATACTGATATTTCCCCTTTCCAGATTCAGCGATGACTGGAATCACATTGCTTCACGTGCCAAACGTCCTTTATCCTCAATCGTATTGGATGATGGCATCAAAGAGCTCCTTCTTGAAGATGCGCGCGACTTTTTGAAGAGTAAACAGTGGTATGCTGATCGGGGTATGTTTCTCATATTTCCTTCGAATTCGCATGCTGTGATCTAACACATTCCTCAGGTATCCCTTTCCGTCGTGGGTACCTTCTCTACGGGGCTCCTGGCTCTGGGAAGACCTCCATCATTCACAGTCTTGCTGGAGAGCTCGGACTAGATATCTACATCATCTCCCTCTCTAAAACCGGACTCGATGACAGCACCCTGAGCTCGTTGATCTCGTCCCTTCCCGAGCAATGTATCGCGATCATGGAGGACATTGATGCTGCTTTCACCCGTGGGCTTACTCGCGACACAACAGACACAGAGCTCGAGAATCCCCGTCACCGTGATTCATCCAGACGGGATCGTGACGACCGGGAGGGCGACACCGATGACTGCAAAGGAAGTCGAAATAGAGGCAGTTCCCCTAGCGGGACGAGCTCACAAATCACGCTCTCCGGATTGCTCAACGCCCTCGACGGCATATCGGCACAGGAAGGCCGCCTGCTCTTCGCCACGACGAATCGATACCACACGCTCGATCCCGCGCTCACTCGTCCAGGTCGCATGGACCTCCATGTCGAGTTCCGTCTCGCCAGTCGGTATCAGGCAAGGGAGTTGTACAAGCGCTTCTACGTCCCAGACGCCCCCGAGAATGTCGCGGAGGATTGTGATGAGGAGGACGGCACCGCAGCTGGCGACTCTGGATATGTCACCCCAACAAAGGACGGGCTTGACTCCACACCGTCCATACTGAAATGCGTTGGACCCGAGGAGCCGTCCCCCAACTACAATGGCACCATGCACTCGGCGCGTGCGCCGAAGTTATCCAAGAAGAAAATCGAGCGACTTGCAGAACAATTTTCTTTACGGATACCCGATCGCGAGTTGTCGATGGCCAGCTTACAAGGATATCTGATGTCTTATAAGACCCGGCCACTCCAGGCGGTGGATGACGTTGAGCGGTGGGTCAAGGTAACGCAGGAAGCACAGGATCGCAGAGCTAAGGTGAGAACTGCAGCTTCTAGGAGATGATTCCGGATCGGAGATGAGGACCACGCGTGATATGGACACTGGTGTATTTCTAGACCATTTGCGCATCATAGAATAGAATCTTCCTAGCATAGTTTACTGTTAGTAGTTGCACAAGTCCCATCAATCGTTACAAAGCATGTTCCCATCTAGTCGACGATAACACACTTTGTAAGAACGTAACACCCTATCTTAAAGGACCAGATCTAGTTTTCCTAGTGGGCGTCGATGTCCCGCTGCAAGCAGTTGACGACGCCATGAAGCCTATTTGAGCGGGTACACTGCATCCTGTGAGCGCGCCGAGCGCGCATGTACGTGCATCCATCAAATTGAGCTTCGTGAGGGTGCCGATCGTCGTCGGGCCGTCAGAGTCGACGGACCATGCGGGCTGTAGCGAGTCCACATTGGCGAGGTCAACATTTGCAGCTGAGACAGCGAAGATCCCGCTGTACGTGCGTGTGGATGTATGTCCGTTTACTAGTAGGCGTATGAGACTGTCAGGTGTGCGGAGTATAGAATAGGGAAACTGGCGCACCAGTTGCGTTTCGATCTTTCAGGGTGATTTCCTCAGGAACGAAGAAGAAACGAGAAGGTCGCGGTGGTGGATGTTGCCAATTGAGAGGGGAACTGGTGAGTCGTGACTCACGAAGAACACCGTGCATGCTATATCTGTTCAAGTTCGCGCCAGGATGTGCCCCGGCCATGGCCACAAAATAAAGATGGTTGAACAAGCTTTTCCGAGTCGGTGTTCCGGACCAAAAACTACTACTACACTGAAGTGGCCCACTCTGCAACGAATCTCTGACGTTCTTCATCATCCTCGATTGTTACCCGCATGGCTCGCCCGCGGTCCAAAGCAGCCGATGGCCACTCAAATTCGCTGTCGGTGCCTTCATCGTCAGAGTCCCCTTCCATTCGAAGGGACATTTCGAGATAACGAATATTTTGTAAGTTTGTGTAGTCACTGTGGGCAAACATCCGAATGACACATTGTAGGTAATGCCACCGAAGTAACCCAGGTGGCGGGTTGCGGGGATGTTGAGGGGGCGTTGCCCTGTACCCATGTAAAATGGGCACAAAATAGACAAGGTGTGGCGAGTCACCGCATGTAGTGTATGTGGATCGCCCGTTTGGTGGCCAGTCAGGCGAAGGGAAGACATGGCATTCGTACTCGTGCTAAGTTCATGAACCAATGATTAACTGTACAAGACGAGAACAGATGGGTTTCGTACCAGGGCCACACGCCGCAGGCCACATTCATACTTGTCAAACAAAAAATCGATTGGCTGATAGAGGGTGATGCCACATATTTCGTCATAGATAGATAGAGTGGGAGGAGGAGGAGCTGCTACAAAGGCGTTGTAAACAACACGCAAGAGGTGGTCTCCCATTCGCTTGG